>VZTO01028106.1:155714-201213 GCA_013400615.1 Syrrhaptes paradoxus | reverse complement strand
GGTTGTTTTTTAAGAATCTGCTCAGCATTGTTAACACATTACAAAGTGCTAAGATTGCAAAGTGCTTCTATTAAATGATGTTAAAATGCTTACAACAAGCACAAGATACTTGTTTTATGTATTGATGTAAATAAATGCTATTTCCATTCTGTTGAAGTACAGTTACTTTGAAGTTCAGTGTCGAGTTGATTTGCTGACAGGCTTGTTTTGCTGCAGGATGGAAAGGTACATCTTTAAAAATGTCGTTTTTCTGCAGTCTTTATGTTAGAAACTACATAACACTTCTCACCTGCAATAATTTCTTCAGCACACTTTTACAGAAAAATATCTGTTCAACTCAATTTCATTTCATCTGGGTGCATGAGTAAGGTGTATGGTTAATACTGGTAGCTGGTTAAGGCACTACAAGCCGAGTGGGAAGAGAAGTGTTAGCCGGAGTGCAGGTTGATGGATACTGGGCTGCACTTCTGAAATCCCACGGTAGAAATAATAACTTGTTCCAGCTATCAAATATTTCGGTAGGAATTGGAATTTGAAGTGAAATTTAGAAAAGGAGACTGTGGTAGATGTTCAGTGGTGCAGTGCTTGCCCTTTTGATGCTAGGATGGCCTAGTGCTGTAGGACTTCGGTGCCGGTCATAGGACCATGGTGCATGTTGTAGGACTGTGGTACATGTGCAGTAACTCGCTGCTGGCAGGCAGCTGACTCGAAGTTTGACTTTGATGCAGAGATGACTTCTTGGAGTTATTTGGAATGGTACCAGTCAACTGTTCCCACTTCTTTTGCTGTATTCTGTTGTTATTTAACCTAAGCTGAATTGTATGCGCCTGGCACATAAGTTCACAGATGTAAGAAATTGTTGTGGAATTCTCTGTCTCGGTGAAAGAAAGAAAAAAAGAAAGAATTACTACAGAAGAAGGGGCAAAAGTTAGCTACAGCAAGGAGAATTTTAAAGAACAAATGTAGATTGGCGTGTGTTATAGTTCAGATGTATTTTTTGGTTCTCATTTGGAAAGGTAGATCCCATAATGTATTTAAGGGCTTGAGCTTAAAAGGAATATATGTGAATCTTGACTTAATTGTCTTATGGAGTCAAGGTGACTGGTCTTCTCAGATCTTACTACAATGAATTGAAACACTTTCCAACTGCCTTTTAGCATCCCATGTCTAGTAAATTAGACTATTTACACCTTACTAAAATGATATAGTCTATTTTCTCTACTAGAGACTGAGCATCTCAAGGTTTGTTTTTTTTTTTTTTTAAACATACATAAACATTCAAGGGGAAATTGCTATTGATCAAAAGAGCAAGATGCTTCTATCGGGACAGCTTTCTGCATTACTATAGCAGCTATTTTAGATTTTAGTCATATTGGCAGTTTTTATTTAATGGCATCTCAATCTTCATGTTGTGTACAGTAAATGAAAATGGTTGTGATATTTTTGTTTCATTGATATTCAACTGTTTTCAAGGTGGAACTGGGGATGGGGAGGAGGGGGGAAAGAAAGTCTGCAACTCCTGTCAGACATGGCTTGACTGTGGGAGTATTTGAAGACTTTTACTTGCAGCATATGGTTATGAAATTGCTGCTGATCTGGATGTCTTGGGCTTAAGCACAGAAACAGTCAGATACCATCAATCAGTACCTGCCAAAAATTGAAATTTAATGAAGCGAGCTTTAACTTGCATACCTAGTGAGTACCTGTCTCTCAAATGTCACCTGCATACAAGATGAAAGAATTTTTTTTCTAGTGGCAGATTTGTACTGAAATCCAATAAACCCTTTAAGCTTTACCTTTTTTTTTCCTGTTAAGGGGTTGCCTGATATTATTTATATTGAATTGCACTAGGATGGGAAGAATAGGGGAGTGGAGCTGAGAGACCATCCAATCCATCTTTCAAGCGTAGTCTGTTTTGAAAGGCAATCTGATGTTTTAAAGCATTGTCACTTGGCTATGCAGCAGTCATGATGGCAAGTTGCTCCTGAAAAGCTGTTCCTAGGAAACTTTAAGGGCACCAGTCAATACTTCTTTAATCTGTCCTCTCTACGCACCCCTTAATAAGGCAGAAAAAAAGTGGTTAGTCTGCCAGCTGAATTTCTCTCTGCTGTAATGTTTCCCTCGTTGCTCCAGATTGTAAACAACAGGGTTGTTATCTCCCTCCTGCTGGCAGTGCCATCGGAGAGGTTTTAAATAGGACCAGGGAGACGCTGGCTGCTGTGGAGATTCAGGATCCTGTTATGACTGTAAACTGTGAACCGTGAAATATCGGAGGACAGAGGTTGAGAGAGTATTCTGCTTTATCTACCTTAGGTCTGGTTTTCCTTTTGCTTTGCAGGAAAACGGCTGCCCCCCCTAGTTTAAAAAAAAATAATAAAAAGGTATAGGAAGACCCCTGCATGTGTGTGACACAGAAGTGGACTAAATAAAGACTCAAATTTTGTTTCTTGTGTATTGGATCACTTCTGACTGATGTGCAGAGAAAACATAATTTTTGGAGCATAGTAGTAAGCCCTGCAATCTATTCTGTTGGTGTCCAAGAACAGTACTTGTATACAACAGTTACAAAACAAACTCCCCCATCTTCCTCTTCTGTGTTATCAGAAGGAGATATTTAATAACATTTGGTGCAGGCCTTAGCTCATTTCTGCTGAGAAAATCCTCTGTTCTCTTTTAGGAAGGCCTATGCAAAAGGCTTAGTTTTGTCTTAATAAATAATTTTATTTTTAAACTCTGTGGTTTAGCTGGATAACAATATGTCCCCAATTGTTTCAGTTTTTTTCAACCACTTCAGCTTTTGCTAGTGCTGTGTATTTTGCTTCTGCTGCTTTTCTTGAGTTTTCTAATGCAGAGATACAAGCAGCTGCATGAGCCTCTCTCTGCTGTCAAGTCTTTCTGACAACCTGTCTGGCTGGTGAGAATCTCTTTCAGACCAGTTTAGTGTTTGTAAATAAGCTTGATGTAAGTCATGTCACAGTAAAAATAATGAAAAACCCCTGTATTAAGTGCTGTGCTAGGCCAATGATACTGGTAAGCTCAGTTCATCCCTACATCAGTGTAATTTAGAGAAATAGCTGTGGTGTGAATGGAATTTAAACAAGAAGTCCCCACGGAAAAAGGGTAGTTAAATTAAAATGATGTTTAAATCAGAGTAGTGCAGAGAGGACATTGAATATAAATCAGCTACATTAATGGAAAACAAAGCTAATTTTGGGAAGCATGGTGTAAGGGAGAAGGTTCTGCATTAGTTTTGTTTGTACCTATGCATTTGTAATATGTAGATATTTTAATTTTTTTTTGCCCATGTGGACTTGGTGTCAAGATAAATGACACAACATCTTTTTAAACATCAAAAGTCAGCTTAACCACGAAAGTTAAACTTAAGAACTACTGTAATGCAAACAAGGGAGGGGAAAAAAATCTGTATACAAAGAATTAGACATTAATAAACTGCAGAATCTTTAATTCTGTAATCCTCTTATTTTTTGTACTTTTATTCAGATACTCTTATCTGAGCAGAGAGGTGACATGAATTGTTTGGATTGTGCAATAAACCTGTACTGTATCTTGAAGATAATGATTCTCCTTCTGCCCTGATAAGAAAGAGGGAACACAGATTTGTCATGGTGGTTCTGAAGCAAAGTGAGACAGAGGGACTATGAAAGATGCAGGGAAAATATCTGCACCAAGAGACAGTATCCGTCATGTCTGCTGTGAGAGACGGCTTGCAGCTGGTCGTTGGATACATGAGATCTGCACATCACTAGTAAAGAGGGATGTGACTAAGGACTGCTTTGGTACTTCATACCACCCAGGCAGCTTCTGCTTGTCCCTCTGAAGTCCTGGTCATAGCTTCTAATTTTTTCTGAGAGGATTGCTGTCACTGCCCATCAATTCCTGCCTCTGCTAGGTTCATGGAAATCTTCCTTTCCACTCGCTGGTTGAAGTGGCTTGAGCTAAACAATGTACCCTGACAAAACTCGTCACTGATGTTTTTGGCCTGGTTGTTTTAAACACAATGTTCAAGCCAAGCAACTGGAGATCCAGCTCATTCCTGATAAAGAGTTGTCTTGGAAGAGTCTGGAAATGCTGGGCTGCTGCTCCTATTGTGCTGGAGAAAGACTGCTTGTACACAGCTGGGGGTCTTTGGGGTGCCACAGGGGATTCTTGGCTTGCCTTATGAGCCCTTCTTATGTTGTGTTGGGAAAAAAAAAATCATTAATACTAGTCTTTAGATTTCATCTTGCAAGTAATATGGGATCAACACCTTCAACATCTCTAGCAACAGCCTGTATACTGAGGGAACAGGGTGTTTTGTTCATTTATTCCTTTCCCTGCATATTTCTTGCTCTATGGCATGAGTTATTAGATTTACAATATCTTAAGTGGTGTAAGGGAAGAAGGGAAAGTATGATCAAGATATAGGTATAATGATAAATGGTAAAAGTTTTCATCAATGTGCAATCAATACCTAACTCTCCCATGGTTGATTAGATATCCCAATGCTGAATTTAAACTTTACAGGTACTCTGTCTGCTATAGAAATGCAATACAATTGGCTCCAAAATGCAAATGAACTGTAATTGTAGCTGGAGAGCCCTGAACTTGGAGACTGAATATACCATCTTGAGTCCTTTCTCGTAAGGTTAGAATTCAGGGTTTCTTTGTTTACCCATTAGATGACATTTTGGTTTGTAACCCTTTCTCTAGACTTAGTATGCTCAAGACTCGAGGTTGAATAGTGTGTCAAGCTAATATTTTGTGCTGTGGCCAATCAGAAGCATAACTTCTCAGCTGAATATCAATATTTCAGTGACTAACAGTTTAAGACACTCCAGGAATCTTTTGGCATCTGGTTGGCTCAAAAAGGTTTTTTTATCTAGTCTGCTTTAAAAGAACTATTTTTTTAATCTAGTGAGTTTTTGGTAGAAACTTTAAGTAGAAATATTTCTGCTTTTAAAAGTTAAAATATTAAAAGCAAACAGCTATCCAGGGACTCTCTTCAATGTCCTTCAAGCCTGTTGTTGACTTAATGTATTGCAGTGCATTCATTGCTTTTGTCCTTGCTTCAGTTTCGCTTGTTTCTGTGCTCCTGTCTTCTCCTGGCATCTTCCAGTCATCAGCACCTTCCTGTTGGGAAAACTGGCTCTGCTGGTGCGAGTCTCTAGCTGGTCAGAGGCACCACTACCAAGCACTCCTGAAAAATACCTTCCCAAGGACTCCAGTTCTGCTTCTGCTTGCACCTCTGTGTGCAAGAGGCTTTACCATGAGGTTACATCTGAAATCTGTGGAAAGTTTTGATGCTGTTAGAGAAGAAATTAAGGAATAATTACTTATCAAATGTACCTTTCTGTAATTTTAGTCTGAAGCTCATGCATGATGAGTAGTGTAGTGCCTGAAGAAAAGACAATGCGATGTGGGACAAGGCAGCAGAGTGACCTGAACTACCAGGAGGAGGTTCAGAGGGATTTCGCTACTCTTCCTTCAGTACAACATCTAAACTGAAAGCAACTTAAGAATCCAAATCGGCCTTGTCTGGGCCTTAAGGAACCTAAAAGCCTCTAATTGCTAAGGGTGAGAGTGGACAGTGAGGCTGACAAGCTGATGGCAACTAGCAACTTTTAGAAGGACGCTGGCAACTTAATGGTATCTGTCTCTTCATTTCTCTTTGGACACTTTCCCTGTTTCTCTGGTGGAGAAGAGAGCTGTGGCTGCTGTGGATATTTATCATCAGCCTGTCAGTGTTCTTCATGCCATCCTGCACAGAGGTTAAAATCTGGATGCCAGCAGCTCTCTGCCCTGAGAATAAATAGTGAACGAATGATCCTTCACTTCTCTTTAGATGTTTGTTTATTTGTGAAGACTTAATTTCTCACGTTGAACTACGTCTAGGGAATGGATCCCAAATGCCCAGTCTCTGGCAAAACTGCATATTCAGGGTGAGGAAAACGTTTGTACCAGTACTATGCAATTCGGGGAGAAACTGCGTGGGCCAAATTTCATAAAAAAACATTCTCGTGTGACTACAATACAGGTGCAATTGAATACTATTCTGATGTTAATTTGAACCTTTTCTTTTGGATTATTTATATTTTTTTGGCAAAATTTCTGGCTTAGGTGCAAGGTGGGGCTGGTACAGCAGTAGTGAGAGCTTCTGCTGGATGAGAGCAGTGTAGGAGAGGATGCCGGCAGCCAATGTAGCTCATGCCAATCTAGATTCCCCAGGGATAAATCCTCAGCTGGTGTGAATTATCATAGCTTCATTAGCGTGAGTGAGGGATGTCAGGCTGTACCCAGCTGACGATCCAGCCCTGTGGCTGTAAAACCTTCAGTGGACAATATGGCTCGGTGTTTGCGTGTGTATTCATGCATGTGCGCATGTAACGTATTAAACATGGGAGTTCCAGACTTCTTGTGCTTGTGCCATCACAGAAGGGCAGTCTAAGTCTTTTTGAGCAGGGCGTTAAGGCAGAGAAGAAAGGATGCTGCATCCTTATGGATCCCTTCCAACTCGAGGTGTTCTAAGATTCTCTGCCTTTTTTGAAGCTCTGCCCTGGCTGGTGCGCTTCTGCTCTTCCCTGTTGTAGCTCTGGACCTTTTGAAGAAGAGCCTGATGTTATAATGCTTCCTAAAGCCTATGTTTGACGCTGGATGCTATATGAATTGAATTGCTGTATATGCCTACCCTCTGACAGAACATTTTTGCTAGTTGTTGTAGTCAACCGCTAATGGCTTTGACTCGCATGTCAAAAATTCAGACTCAGGCTGTGAGGTGGCTTCAGCTGTCCCAAACGGGACATCACTTCTGTGGGCTTGCTACATGCTGGTAGATGCTGCTGAAGGAGAAGCAGCTAGAGCTGAAATGCTTTGATGAGCCATTTCCCTAGAGATGACAAGCTAATGGTTTGTCCACAAAGCTATGCAGCTTTTCCCATTTCTTTGGGAAATGAATAGAGCTGGAAGAGAATCATATGCTGCATTGTGATAGCCTAATGCTCTTACAGAGCTGGGTGTTATTTCCCAAGCTGCTTTAGTGGACAAATTAGACATGCAGAATTTCCAGATTTTACCTTATTCAGATTTTAATTAACTCGGTGTAATAAGCTGTAAGCACATTAATATCAACGAAATACTTTGTACTGTATCTGTTTATATTCGGATTATAAAGCCAGAAGTATTGTTTTCATACAAAGATTGGTGAAGCTAGAAATAATGGGGATTTTTTTTTTTTTTAGGAGCTTGGAACAGGCTTTTGAAATAATCCTGCATTTTCAATGTTAGATCTCAAATAACAGCAGTGCAGTGAAAGGTGCTTGTATGGGATTTTTAATATCACCTGCGTATTTTTTTAAGCTTATATTTTAAAAATTGATAGATTCATTTTCATTCATGAGCTTGGACAGATGGTGTGATCTGTAACAAAATACTCAACAGCATACTAAAAAGGATCATTTCAGCACCTATCCCCTGCAAGCAGCTTTCATCCAAATAATGAGGGAAAGCTTTAAAAATACAGCATCCTCACACAGGCTTTTCTAAGGTAAAAATGTTCCCTCGGCACTTGCAGGTGGGCATTTGCGGTAGTTCCAGATAAGCGAGAGCTCAGGCTGCAGCCACCCACCCTGGTCCCTGACCTTTGCCGTCAGCAGATGCACATTTGCAACTTCTGGGGCATCTGCATTGGGAAAAGTTGGAAAATACCAGCTGAAAAAAGTCCATTCCTGTGTTTGTTTAAAACACTTTTCTTGGGAATAGGGAGTTGCTCACTTGCCGCAGGGGTCACTTCTGGATGTGGTTAACCCTGTGGCCAGGGGATGCTCAGTGGACTGCTGTGCATAGAAATGAGTAACCGAGAGGGATCAGGGCTTCCTAAACTGTTTCAAGACACGGAGCACAAATGTGTGTAGCTATGCTCTGTCCCGTGTCCTGACAGGAGTGTGGTCAGCCTTTGCTTAGCTATTTTGGCTATGTGTACAAAACTAATTTTATGGAAATGTTATAAAGTCCAACTTATTTTTTTTTATTAAAACCCCACTTTTATCTTCTGATTAAAAGATAAGCAAAAAATATTAGTTACATTTTTCCACCATATATTTACTCTAGCGGTTTTTACCACCTGGAGCCCTTGGAATAAATTTGGAGCTGGTTTTGGTAGCCTCTGTTTCTGTCTCATTTGTATTGTGTCTTCATCTTACATGGAGACCAGGAAAAGTCTGATCATCAGAGGATGTTTGAAGAAAATTCTTTGGAGGGGACAATTATTTTAGTAGTAATTGGAACTTTAGTAAATACCACCAGAATTCTATGAAAGAGGACATCTGGTGGTGCAAATTAGGAAGAAAATGTTTCAGATACTGCCAACTGAGCAAAGATGCAATATGTTCTGAAAGTCAAGCTGTGTTTTCTCATTCTTGCACATCATAACCAGTAATAAAAGTCTTTGGGGCTAAATTAGGTTCTCAGTTTCACTTCTGAAACCTCAATTGTTTTTCTATTGTCAGCAGCAGCACCAGCGCAAAGCAACCTACAGAAAATAAGATTTCAGCAAGGTTCAGTGGGGAGATAATTGTGGAATCACTTGGAAGAGTCCCAACAGGTACAGCAGTATTTCCTAAGGGTAATTTTACTCCCCCCAAAATGCTTCTCAGTACACTGCAAGCAGTAAAGACAAGACCTTTAAAAGTCTCAAAGTGTTGTCTTGAAGAAATGAGTTGTTATTTTTAAGGTATAAATCAGTTTGTTTTGGTTTTGGTTGGGGTGTGGTTTTTGGGTTTGTTTTTTTTTTTTTTTGATGAGGAGCAGGAGGTTAATCCTCAAATATTTGTTTTGTGTTAGTGTTTGAGGACAATTGGCAGGTGCTCCAGCCTTGCATTTATGTTGCTAAACAAGGCAGGTTATAACATACATCCTGAAGTTTTTTATGGGTCTGGATCTATATGGGTTACATAGGTGAGCTGCCCAAAGCAGCTGTAGCAGCCTGTGGTGCATGCGTTTGAATGGAGAGATGGTGGCCAGGTTGGTGCTGCTGGGGCTCAGGTGTTTTGGTTGGGTTTCTTGTGTGGTGTTTGTTTTTTCTTTTTCTGTTTTGTTTTTTTTTTTGTGTTTTTTTTTGACTAAAAGGATCTAAAAGCAGTGTAGAATTTTGAGTTTTCCAGATAAGCCATACTAACCAAAGATGAAAGCTGTCATTGCACAGATACTGGGGCCTTTCAGATTGTAAAATTAACGAGATCATTAAATAGGGTGGTTGTTTAAGTCCTGTAGTTATTTGAACCAGGATTTCTTAGTTGTAGGTTGAGATCAGAAAGGAAATGTCTTAGTGCAGGGATAGATGCTGGGCAGTATTATAACAGTAGTTATTAACCTATCAGTTTAGCTTGCCTGAGTACCTACTAATGGAAATGTAACTGCCTGACATTTTGAGCAGAAGTATTGAGGGCTGGGAGAAAATTGATCCACAGATGTACTGTTCTGTAATAAAACATTTAGGTTAGGATAGAAATCTGGAGAAACAGATTTTTATGTGCAGGAATGTGGGTGCATCTACTGAGGGAGAAGCTGCCCTCAGTAGCATTGAGAAGTTATTTGGGATTGTATTTGAAAAGTTGTTCAGCGTGCACGGAGGTATGATATTTAATGACCTTTTTTGAAAGGTGTAATTTTGGAGTCTTAATTCTGGTCCTGAAGTTAATTTTGTTTGTAGCATGGGAGCTTCATAGGCTTGAGGTCTTCATGGGATAGTGTCCTGGGATTGTGTCCTAATAAGAAGATGATGATAACTTTTGCTGTTCTACAGTCTTGTGCTCTTTATCTGTCTTGCTTTCTCCAATCGTAAGCTGGAGATTGAGACACTTGGTTGATCCACAGGTTCTTGCTTGTATGCTCTAATTTTAACCAAGTGCTTTGGCAACAGAAACACTGAAGTCAGTGCTGGGTACTAATTTATTATACAGATGTCCTCAGCTTGCTGTATGTGTGAATACAAAATTAATCTTGTCCTTGCTGTGCAGGACCAAAATCTCAAGAACTGTCCCAGGATATTCAGTGCTGTGTGGCTGCTATGGTCAGTGCTTCCCAAAAATAGAGGACCAAAAGCCAGTCTTGGCTTTGTGAGATATTATAATGGTACTTTTAATGTGAGAATAAGTTACAGAACACAGAGTGATGCAGTTTTTGCTGGATTCTGAGTCTTCAGCTTCAGTTCTGCTGAACAAGTGTCTGTTAAGATGCACTACCTTCATGCCTGCTGCCAAGCATGGCTCTTCAGGCTGTTAGACAGGGACCAAAACTCGGACTAGAAATTGCACCTAAAAATAAACTTTTTTTTAGGAACATTGTGTAGCCTCAAATTAAAGATGACAGCTATATTAATGGTATTCCATTAATAAGATAAAAAATGAGCATCAGTCATGCTCTTTAAACTAGATTGTATTAAGCACTTGGACTGTTCAGTTCATTAATCAGTTCATTAATACTTTGGTCAGTGAATCCTTTGATTAATCCCTCAATTGCTGAGTTCAGTTTGGTTGCTCATCTATAAAGATATTTTAAATTAAATATCTAGTTTTTCCTTTTAAAATCCTGTATGCTTGTTGTTTTCAGTTAGAGGTAGGAAAGTGGAGAATTCCCCATCTGTCCCAGAGTGTTTTCTCAGGGTTAGGGTTCAGCCAGTGGACTCGGGTTCAGGGTACCTGGGTTCATTTCTAGCTTTTCTCGCAGACTTCTTGTGTGACTGAATAAAGTGCTATATCCTTCTGTGCTTTCATTCCCAGTAAGCAAATGTCTGTAACACCAGCTTTCCTGTGCTTGTATGTGTTGTGATATATTGTGAGATGTTTGGTCAGGGTATGTTTTGTCACTGTTTGATTATCAGTGCCTGATCCCTTCTGGCCCCAATCTGAGACCCCGTTTGCCCCTGGCCTTCAATATAGACAGTAGTAGGAAACAAATGTGAAAACCAGAAATCTGCAATCTTCACCTGCTTTAGTACTGTCTCGGGTGCTTGGGCATTGGCTGTTACTGGTGCGTGCCCTACCCTTGGGGAAGTAAGTTGCTTTTATTTTTCTTTTTTTTCCCCTCAAAAGATACATTTTTTACTGTTGCTTTTCCCCGTTTGATGTTGCTGATATACTTCCTTTGTGTTTTGACAGAATTCTGGTTCACAGTGTAAAACAGCCTATTGAATATTGCTTTTTCAGAGTATCTTCTTAGTAATAAAGGTTTGATAATCGTTTGGTGGGAAATTTCCAGATTAACATATTGAGCAGCCCTTAAATTGAAAGCCTATCTGGGTCATCTGTCACCTACTGTTGACACTCGTATCACTTTTTTTCATTTGTTTGGTCCTTTTGATAGTTGGAACTGCAGCTCCTAAGAAGCATAGGGGACTAAAGGTTTTAGCATGCCTTGAGCCACTCAAGATAAATGATTTCAGATTAGTGCAAGCCATAGAAGAGCCTTCCTGCTAGGGAAGCTGAGCCTTAAAATTGAATTTAGTCTAATATAAAGGTAGAACAACTTCTCAGCTTTTGAAACAGTGCATCTACAGATGGAAGTATAAAGTTATTGAACATCGCTTTGTTCTTTAGGAGTTGAGCTGGCTTTATGTTGAAGCAGTAGATGCTTTATATATTCCCGAGTGTGTTGGTGAGTATCAGATGTGGGGATCTCTTGCTGGTTGCTGTTGTGGCTCCTGCCCTGGAGAGGCAGGCAGCTCAGCCCTGCCTGCTCCCAAGTCAGTGACAAGGTGACTGCTGAGCCGTAATTTCATTTACCGTGCCTGATTGTGACTAAGGCGACACCAGCTTATTAGTATAGCATATCATTATAGCAATAATAACCTGGTTTTGCCATTGACTGTTGTGGGATTAGTACTTGATGTGAAGAGGGACTATCACGTTAACATAATGTCATAAAGACATGGTTAAGCTTACAATTTTCTTTCCTGAAGGGAAGGAGGCGACTGTCCTATAGCCCAGAAGCATATGAAAACCTGTAACTCCCACCCAAGTGCACGAAGATTAATTATGCTGTCCTGTTACGATTTGGCAATAAGAATCCTGTATGTGTTGACTAAAGAACATGTCAAAGATGAGACTAGTTTCTTGCCTTTTCACACAGTAAACCACTGAGATAACTCTACTTTATTCCCTATTTCTGTGTTAAATTTCTTCTCTGCGAGCGCTTGACAAGGTAGGTCTGTCTTGTATGTCAGCTTTATTCCTGGCTTTTCTGCAAAATGCATTGTGAGAAGAGATGCTCAGTGCCCTGTAAAGCATGCCAGCGTCAAAAATCAATGGTAATAAATTGTAAATTGATTTAATAGTTCTACCAGTTGGGCAAATTGGGCTCTTTAACTTCTAATTAGTGACCTTGATCTGAAAGAGAACACTTAGGTTAAAATAAAACAAAGCGTTTGTGTCTCAACCAGATGGAGCCTGTGCTTTTCCTTTCTTAAGGCAAGCTGAGCTTGTTTCTGCCCTTGTTCAGCAATATAGAAAATGTACATGTTGGGCTAAAATGCCGTCAGAGGAACTGGGATGAGTGCAGTTTTAGACTTGCTAGTAGCAGCAGAGCATAAAGACTGATGAGAGCAGTTATTCAAGATGGATTCAGATTATTAAGTAATATATGGAACCAACATCAACAAAAGTAAGATGAATGTCTATAGGAATATCCTGACAGTGATTTATTAGACCTTCAAGTCTAGTATACTGCTAATAATCTCCCATGGGGTGGCAGACTGATCCCCCTTTAGAACATTTACAGGTAGGTCAGTGACAGTGTCAGCAAATGTACTGGAGACCTCATGTCCCTTGTGTCTGCTTGCCATCATTCCTTAACTCTAAGTATCATCTTGGTCCTAAATGAGGTAATAATAATAAATATTTTAACTATTTTTTAATAAATGTTGTCATCAACCTGAAAACAGCCCTGCAGATGGATGGCACAGGTGATATAACCACAGTACTTAATTTGTTTCTTGAAGAGATGTAAAGGATGCTTAAAACATGCTCTCTGAACCTTGCAGTAAAAACTTAAGCATAATTTGAATAACTTTAACATTTAAACAGTGCATTCACTTTAATTCTCACTGATCTTCTATTTAATACTTTAAAAATACAGTAAAAATGATTACTTATATTGAAATCTGTAAAGAGAACAAGACCTCCTAGTTTGATTTGTCATAATGCTTCTGAATTGTAACCATAGCAGGGATTCTCCAAATCCTAAGCGGCTCTTGGTATCGGTAGGGCCCTTCTGTAGTTTGAAGCCCTAGTGACTAGATTTGGTGCTTCGTCCGTGAAGAGTGGCTTGGGAATCTAAAAGCACCTGTTCAAGAATAAAACTTCTAAACCTCCTTCCCACATGCATTAGAAAGCAAGGAATCAAGGGAAGATGGACTAATAAATGGATATTTGAAGTTGGGCATAGTTCTTACTTGTGAATTAAAGTAATTGCTGTGATACTGTAGAAGGACTTTTTAGCAAGCCTCAGGCTGTCCATGGATTTATAAAAGCTGGAGTGTCTCTAAACTGGAGTGTCAGGCGTGTGAGCTAGTCTGCATGTGGGTAATACAGCCTGCTCTCGGGGAGATTTTGAAAATACTGTGGTGTGAGAGACCTCTGACATGACCGACCCTGAGGAGATGGTCTCAAAAGGCTGAGTCATCATGTTTGTCTCCATTTTGGAAGGCATGGTTGTCCTCATCTCATCAGTGCTCGCAGTAAGTTCTGTTCATTTAACTCAGATGAAGTCCTGGGAGCCAGAGCCACAAAGTGTTGGGTTGTTGTTTTACCCAGAAGAGGTTTGTGGTTTGAGGCTTGGGTTGTTACAAAAAAGAATTAGTAAAATGAAGCTTTAACAAATACTGAATCTTGGAATATAAAACCATTTTTCTTGTGCTGCTTCTGTATAAAGGACTTTCTAGTAGTGAGCATAAAGTTTGATTCCATCTGACATAGCTGTCTCTTCTTTTAAATGCAGTGTGACAGTACTGATTTTTTTTTTTCTGTGATGTGTGTATCAGAATTAGGGATAATTTTTCCTGTCTAGCCCTTATTTTCCCTAGTTCCCTGTTTGAACCTACTTTGATTGGACTCTAATGTAGTCTTGAGGCATCAAAGTTCTCTGTGACTGGTGAAAGCAATGCCATCATTTTCAGTAACATGGTGTTTTATACGTGGTTTTGTTGACTCTTAACAATGTCTATAAATTAGATTATTGCTTGTTATGGTATTCGATATACATCTCAATTTTCAGTAATCAAAGAAAACACAAAACAAACAATCAAACAAGCAAAACCCCAAAGCCCAAACCAAATCCAAACACAAAAGACTTCTGTTTTCCTGCACAAAATTTTACGGCTTAATTCAGAGGCAGATACTTGCTGTGTTGCATGCTGTATTTATTGCTAATTCAACCCATCCAGGAAACCAATATTAGATGCAGGCTCTGATTCCGGTTATCTTGGTTTAATGTCACTATTGAGTATGTAGTTATTTCTGTGGCTGAACATAACCCATCAGAAAACAAAATGTGCATGCTGTTTTCTGATGGCCACGTGTGGGCTAATGGCAAAAGCTGTGCTTTTGTGTTGCTGTAGTTAGTTGAGTGAGTTCTTGAGGTAAACAATTTTCAGAGGAAGAAATGCAAATTTAAGTCATCTGTCTTACAGAAGAGTATGGCCCATCTACCGAAAGGCTCAGTGAGAGCCAGGGAGGAACCCGGACCTGCAGAAGTTCTCTTATGACCTGCAGCAGAGTGACAGCCTCTAACCTTTAATTCCCCCATCTCCTGTAATGTGATTTTTACTTTCTTCCTGCTGGCAATGTAGATTTTTTAATTATTGTTATTTTTTAGCTAATTCTGTCTTGCAAAACATGATGGTTGGGCAAGATGCAATTTTGCTTTAATTATGATTAAATTACTTTATGAATTAACTGGAGGATCTCATGGGACTGGAATCTTTTGACACATGAGAAAATTGCCTTTCTTTAACAAGCTGCTTCAAGCATGCAAGGTAATATTAGCATTTTTCAGTTATAGCTTCAGGGGATTAAATAATAAGGGGAAGTATTGTACCTACAGTTATATGGTGTGCATGTGTGTGTAAAAGTCTTAAAACCAAGTAGACACCGAAGAAATCAGTTGAACTGCTGAACTGTGACGTTTTACAGTGCGAGTGTGAGTAGGGATTTTTTCTTTATGATAAGGCTTTTTAAGATGGATTCTTTTTAAGAAAACCTGCAGGAATTGGAAGAATTTTATTTCGTAGACTTAAAGGTTGGTTGTCATTCAAATATATTGGGCAAAAAAGCATCCTAAACTTGATACACCTGTTTCATCTTAAGGATAATGACCTGAATGTAACTTTAAAGGGAGTGAATGGTAATTTTAGCTTGTGTTACTTTGTTTTACTTGGTGGAGGTAGCAATTCTGCTAAAGTCAGTAATTTGATGTGAAAAGATGTATTGCATGATTAAGCTTCTTGTGAACTACATGTTATAGTCCATACTATCCGTACAGGTCAATAAATAACACATATGATGTATGTGATATAGTCTCCAAACTCTGATGATATTCTGTTTCAGTGCCTCTAAATGAGGGCTTAAAATCAAGCATTGTTTTAGATATGTTATGTCTGATGAGTTGAAATCATTCAAGACTCTGCAGAGATCTAAGAAGTCATTTTTTTAAAAAAATAGGGGCAAGAAAGAGTACAACAGCTTCTGTCTGATTGAGAAGGAGCGGGACGAGTGAAGTTGTATGACCTCTGCATGTGTTGTATTCAATATGGGCTTGCGCCTGTGTGACCCTGTTTGGTTCCAGAGGGTTGCTACTGGCTTGTGGTATCAAATCCAATGAAGCGGAAAATTGACAATGGGAGTTTAAGCTATTGTTGTCATTGCTCCAGCTGTTTAGCTGTTGTTTTGATGACAGGATTCATTCCTGTTCTACACAAATCCATAAGGTAACAGTAATTAGTGGGACCTGTAAAAGTTGGGGGGGGTTATAAAACGATATGAAGACATATAACAAACAGAAATTACTTAAGTGCTGTAGCAGTCCTGTTCTAAAAGGAAAGTATGTGCATAATACATACTTTATAGAGTAATAAATGTGCACCAGTGAAAGGCAAATAATTTGATTTAAAAAACAGTCAATGACAGAAACCCAACACGTTCTATGTCTAGATTTATATGAAGGACTAGACAAAACTGTGCCTGTGCAATAATAGTCAAAAGTAATGCTTGTGTGCAAATGTTCTTAGTGCAGAAATTTATTTCACATATATTTTTCACGTGTTGTTTTTAACTAAGATTAAATGCATGCTAGCCATTGCAATTACTCTACCATAATATAACTAGTCTCTCTACATTCACAGTCCAAAGACTAAATGAGGTTGGTGATTTTCAGCCTAACCTATTCTGTGCTGACACAATAGTACAGTAGGTAGTGGTCACAGGATAACCAGCAGGCAAGATCAATTCAGTATTGATAGTCTGGTGATTGAATGTGGCCGAATTTCATCAGAAAATTGGAGAAATTGTTTAGAAGGCAGGCATATTATCTGATTATTTTTTAATTATTACTAAACCATAGAGATTGTTGAGAGCAGATGTACGAAGGAAGAACAAAGCCCTGTACGATGGTTATGATGTAGAACAATTGTTTCACTTTATTATTCAGTGTCTTTCTTTATACTTGTGAATTGCCTTCCGTTTGTTGATTGCTGCTAAAGATTTCCTTGATGCAGAAGGGAGCTTTATGCAATGTACAGATTCAACCCAGGGCTCCAGAAGTTTGCAATCAACAGAGTAAGTCATCTGTTACCTTGGATAAATATTAGCTCTGACAAATTAAAAATGCATTTTTCTGGTGTGCATTACACTCCATCTCACAAAGTGGTAATTGTTGTTACTGTTATTGCTCTTGCTTGTTGTGAGGCATCTGTTTCTCATCTAATTGCTAGCATTCATATTCCAGGCAGTTTAAAATAACTCTTCAGGACTTTTAAGACAGCACATTCAAAAAATCACAGGCATTCTCGAATCATACCTTTGAGGCTTTATTTTTTGCTGCAATTTTATAAAAAAAAAAACCCTGAAAGCAGCAGTTGGGTTACCTTGGTTGTGTCTTGTGCTGCAATCAAAGGCAGTACTCCACAGAAACAAGAACTATGCCGAGGTGGTTCAGCTGCCTTTGACCATCTGACACTATGCAACCTCTGAGCCCAGCTATAGAGTATGGAACCCAGAACCTACCACTACTTCTTGGATAGTCACTTGAAGCTGAAAGTGTGTTAAATGACTTTGTACACTGACATTGCCTTGCATGAGTTATGAGTGACAAACTGTTTTTATTTTTTTCTCTTTGACAGTTAATCTTTTTTATTTCTTCAAGATGGAATAATCATATTCCTTCATACTTGTCTCCTGCAGCTGGTCCTGCTGCTTTGCTTCTCTATGTCCCTTGGCTGTTGTTTTAAAAAAATCCTCTTCAGGGTTTCAAGACTCTGTATAAGCAGTTGGGAGCTGTATCTTTTCTCAGTCCTCCTTGAAGAGCAAATTCTCTCACCTACTGAGAGTATAACGATGATAGAAACGCAAAGGCTCCAATTTTCCTGCATTCTCTGGAATCAGCATGGGGATTTTTAAACTTCAATTACTGCTGTCTTCTTTTCCCCTCATTTCCCATCAATAAAACAAGAAAATGCAAACATAAATAATAAAAATATCCCCATTAGAAGAGATGAAAACATTTCTAATACCCAGATGCGAAACACTGGGGAGCTGCTGAGGAAGGACAGGGGAGCCTGTCCAGAATGAAGGCTTTGTTTGTGTCTTTATTTAGAGATTTTCCAGTGATACTGTACTGACTGTAGTGAAACTGCTCGTCAGTCTGATCTCCAGGGGATGGAGCATCACATTTAGAGAAGGTTCCTACATAGCTGTTGCAGGACAGACATCCTGAGGTCTCTGCCATTCTGGCTTGAATTTGCAACTTGACTGCAGGGCAGTGCCTTGCTGGCCATGAACCCTTTGGGTTGTCTGTTACCAGCAGCAGTCCTGACACTGACTTTATTTTTGTGCCTGCCGTGGGCTCCTGTTCACATTTCCCCGCTTCTTCGGCATGACTGCAAGGCCAGTTATAATCCTTTATGCTCATGTGTTTATTCATTAAGTACTCCAAATTAGTTCTGGTCTATCTCTGGCTATTTTCTTGGAAGGTGCAGGCACAGCTTCATGGTCTTGCTTAAAAATGTTTTCAAAATGCCATACTGAGCATAGGTTCTCTTAATACTGGCACCTCTGAGTAATACACAGTTTTGTGCAGCACAACAGTCTTTCGGTTGGCAGGTTGTTGCAATGATTCCATAAGCAGTTTTATGTAGTAATTACTTGAGGTGTATGTTATGGCTTTAGGATGAGTTTGTTCTTAGAGAGGTGCTAATAACCCTTGAGTGACCTTATAGGAAAACTTTTACATATAAACTTAAGCTGAAAATATGCCTATTGTGTGTGTGTGTGTACAGGAAGGCATGCATGTGTATGCATTTCTTTTTGTTACTGATGTGTTATAAATAGTTAGGATGCCAGAAAAAAATTAAGATTATAACTCATTGGTAATGACTACTCTGAAAGCAGTTGCCACATCACTCATTATTGTGTTTACCCCATAATAATACTGTGTTTTGGGCTAGAACAGAACTTTTATCTATTACAAAACCTTTCTTCTCCCTCAACTGCCCTTGTTAATGTTTTTGTGCTACTGTTGACTTAATTGGAGCTACAACATAAAACATTTCATGAAGTTTTCAGTGGGAATTTTACAGTTGGGAGAAAAAAACCAAAGGAATTGAAGGATAAGACTTGACTTTTAGGTTGTGCTGAGGACTTCAGAGCCTCTCTTGTTTGTAGGAAATCTGAAACAGCTCTTTGCATCTTCATATGCAACATGCAGCCACATATGGGGTATTTCTAATGGGGGTCTCTGCAACTGTCTGTCATGACCTCTGGTAAGGGCTAGCATAATCCTTCCGTAAATTTTTGTTCCTCCCTTCCCTCAATACCTCTTTGAGCCGTAGCAATTATGCATCTCAGCAGAGAAGTCTTAAGAATTTGGTAAGCACATTCCTGAATTAATAGTTGATACAAATGAAAGCAGTGACTTATTTAGTAACAGTAGTAGTTGTTTTGATCTGAGATGCAGCTTTGAAGATTTATGAAATTTATATACAAAGAAACCAGAAGCACTGCTTAGGAGCTATCAGGCATCAGATGGTTGTAAAAGGGTCCTGGTGCTGTGGAAGCTGTGTCCTTTGTATGGATACTGAGAGCATTTTTAACGGTAATTCCACGGGGGGCATCAATGATTACAAAAGGCAAAAGAACCCTTGCCATGAGTACTTGCAACAGAACTGATCTATGTCAGAGCAGTTGTGTCCCAAGACACTTTCCAGTCTTTGACAAATTAACAGATGGTTTTAGTGACAGTAGTATCTTGGTTTCTGGTGATTGGAGAAAGACTGCCTAGAGTTTCTGTCCTAGCACCTAATAACTTTTGTGTTTCCTTTTTAGACTGAGTCCAGACTTTCCAACAAACCACAACTTGCAGTTTCAAACTGATCACTGTCACTGCCAAGTAACGACTTGTACTCTTTTTACCTGTGCCTAAAGGAGCTCTTCCCTCCTTGGGTTAATCATTGAATTAGATTAATTATGCTGATTAGACACCAGATCTGACTCATGTAACTCATCACTTCCATCATAGCTGTCTGGAATGGGATGATTAAACCCTTTCCAAACTCAACTGGAATGAGTTGTGGTAGTGACTGCTGCTGCAAGATCTCACTTTAGAACTGCCTGGAACGGTAAGCTTTTGGTGTGGAAAAACAGACTTTGCGTAAGCCCAGTGTATTTCTTTTCCAAATTATCTCTCTCCTATCACCACTTTTCTTTATTAAACCATTTTAATTAAATCACTTTCTTCCTACCTGGTTGTGGTTGTGGTGGTTGATGATGGTCAAGCTTTGATGTTTCTGGCTCCAAGTTTGTTTTGAATCCCTGTACAAAATGTCCAAGCAGGCTTGCAGGTGCCAAACAAGATAGTTTTTTTTGGCCATGGAAGTATTTTTCAATTCAAGTTTGTGTAAATTGATGTTGTCTAAGATGGCTCTTGAAAACTGAGACCTGAATTTCCAAGTAGGAATCCTCAAGATACAGTAAAACATGTGCTGCTGTTGTGGCTGGCACTGGTGGAGGTGCTGCTGCCCTGTCCTGCTGCTGGGCTCTTTGTGGCTGATGCTGGGCTGACTGCCATCTCCCTTGTGTGGGCACAGAGCCACCCTTTGGGGACATATGGAGAACTGGGCTTTGTTCTCAGCATGTTCTTGTGAATGTTGGTGTTCAAAGGATGGGAGGAGGCAATGCAGAAGCGAGAATGAGCAGCTGAAGGCTTCTGCAACTCCCTGTGGCTTTTGCACCTTCTGTGGACTTTGTGCCAAAAAAAAGGAATTGATGATGCCAGGTTTTTGAAAACGACTGTTCGTAGCATGTGATGTATCTCGCTATTTGCAAGACTACCATGTGGTACTGTAATGTTATTTTTTATGGAAAACCACCCAAAACAAAACCCCAGTCACTGAAGCATCCAGAGGTCTCTCTGTTTGCCTTCGGAACTGTGAATCATAAGAGTCCTGTTCGTGCCTCCAGGGTCTGAGCTGGTGCCAGGAGCCTCCTGGCTCTGCCCCTGAGTGAAATCTGGTGTGTTGTCAGGATTTGGGGTGGGGGGAAATTGTGAAACCTCTAAATATGGCAAGACATGCAGCTAAAACCAGCCTGCTCAATGCTAAAGTAACTAAATAGGAAATGGGGCATATTCCCTAGATTTTCCTGTGGATTTTCTTTCCTTCCATGGACACATTTCTCCTATAACTAAAAACCCTTGGCTAAAAAGGAAAACTAATATATGTTTCAAAAATCAGGTCTTTACATAGATAAAGATTTACATATGCAATATCTAAACTGGATTCAGGTTGTATTATGAGGCTTTAATATCTGAATCACTTCAGAAAGAAAGCAGGTAGAAACTGTGAAATAGCCATGCCTTCACAGATGAACAGATTTCCAAAGTGTAGTCTGGTATCCGTTTGTTTTTCTTTAGCTTGTGTAGAGACTTTATTCCATTCCTACCTGATTGTCTCTTTCAGCCCCTTGCTGCATTAAGTCTGGTATCTTGTCATCTTAGTCCCATGTTAAAAGTCTGGAGGAATGGAGCCCTAATAAAAGCTATCTTGAAACAACAAAGTTCTGTGTGTTTGTCCTAATTATTCACAGTAAAACATATGCCAGATTTCTCTGGGTAAATGTGCCAGACAGGCACAGACTGTTGTTATTTGCACACAGGATAGTACAGGGGTGTAGCAGGCTGCGTGACTGCTGATCTGCTCCTTGTCCAAAAAAGATTATTCTTCCCTTTGTGTCTGTGCCTGGCTGTCCTGGGAAGTGTAATTAATCCACCTTGAATTATATGCCTTGCTGGAAGTTAATATTGCTTGAAGTCAAGTAATGAACAGTAGCCTTTCATCTGATGGATAAAGTAGATCTGGGAGAATGGTTTAACCTTGGAGTGTGGGCATAAATACGGGATAGAGGGAAGAAGTGGGAGATGTTTCTGTTCAGAAAATGTCACCTGTTTATGAGGACCACTTTAGGAACTGCTGAAAAGACAGATGTCACAGCTTTTCTTGGATAGTAGTTCCCCAGCTCCAAAAAGAGATGCTGAAACTGCAAACCCCTCCTCTGTTCCACAAGTGTGAGGCATAAGTAATATTTATATTAAGACCGTGCAGCAATGTGTGTCTCTTCATTTACCTCACCTGTGTGTATTGGATGTTAAGTTGCATTTATTTCTCTAGATTATTTTTACGTTTTGATTCTCAGATTTTTTTTTTTCCTACTCGTGTTCCTCTTTCTAAAATCTCTAATTTTTAATCTCGGGTGGTTTTACTGCTATGTGGCAGACCAATGATTATTTATTCAGTTGATAACAGTGTTGTGTTTTTACAGCTGATAGTCTATTCCTGTTCAAGTCCATAAAGCAGAGGAACAGCAGAAAGCATCCATCTGGCCTGATGCCAAATGCTGGTGCCCAAAGATTGGCATCCTTGCTTGGGAACACATGGAAGAGGAGTACATTTGCTGTACAGCCATGGAAAACGCTGCCAATAGAGCGGCGGTAATGTGGCTGGCAAAAGCCGATTTACCTATTGAGGGCAGCTACACAGGCTGGAGCAGTGGTATTGTTGGGAGTGAAGTATCAATATCTACGTGTACCATATGCTGTAGTTTAGCTGCAAGGGGAAGGAGTGTAGGAAAGGTATTGCTTGCAAGGGAGTGGAACAGTTTAAGCCTTGTTCCCTTTGGTGATGCCTATGTCACTGAATTAGAATGTGTCATTTCAGTTGTGGAAGGACTCTTGTACTCTTGTGTCAAGTTTGCTACAACACAAAATCACATTAAAAATGAAACATCACATAAACTTGAATTCTTACCTTGCCTCTTTCTATTTTACTCCATGCCGTAGGGTGTCATTTGGAGTGTGATTTTTGGTTTTGGTCTGATTTAGACTAGGAGCACCCATGTGCTGTTAAAACCCACATAAGATCTTGGAGTGGTTTCAGCTGCTTAAGAATAAATTCTTAGCTGGATTTTTAAAGTACAGCTGAACTGACCTAGAGGCAGGCTGCTGCCAAAAATATTTGTGTTGATCTTTTCCTCCTGGCTAGAGACTCCTCATGAGGTTTTTGTGCTCGTGAGTAAAAACCTGAAGCCGTGTGCTGGTTTAGTTTCTTAAGCTTGGCTCCTGTAGGAGCCGGGTGAGTGCCCATGCTGGCCCAGGGGAAGATGTGAAGCTGTGGCCAGGGTTCTGGGACTAGGGCCACCTCTTCTTGCAGCACCCACCTGTGTGTTGATACGAGAACTTGATTTCCTATCTCATTAGCCAGCTGCCTTAATAATGACTTTTCAGGACACTTTTATAAAAAGTGGTTGGGTTGTTTCTTTTTCCCTTCCAAATCTGGCTCCATGGAGCTCCCTTGCTGGAGCATTAAGGTGGGGGGCTTTTGTCCTGTAGCCTTCCTTGCACACAGGATAGGGGATAAATAGGGAGGTTTTTAATTTTTTCATTCTTCATGGTTGCCTTGCTTCTCTTCAAAGACGTTTGTGACTGAGCACGTGTGTGAAATTAGGAAGAATTCAGAAACTGTACATATGCAAATTCCCTCGATCAGTTCTCTGGTTTTATTGTTTTAGTGTTGTGAACTCACGGCTAAAAATCCATTTTTCTCCTGACAGTATAATTTGTTTCCTCCATGTCAAATGCCACTTATGTGTGGCAGAAGGCCCCTAATGCAAGTTAGATGTACTGAACCTGTGAAGAGATAGTATTTCAGACTAAGAAGCTTACAATTTATTGGCTTTGTTCTTCTTAGAAACCGTATTATTTTTCTCTAGAGCTGTCGAAGAGAAGGTGAAAGATTCCGCACAGCTTCCGTGAGTGCGGTCACGCTGAGAGCAGATGGTCCATTCTTGGAAATGGTCCCAAACGATGGATAACTCATCTGATGCAGAATGATGCACCAGAAAATTGCAGATTCATTGGGACCCCTCTTTGAACTCCCTTAAAGCTCTGATTCTTTTAACTTTTTGGTTTTACTTGTCTGCCTGTTTTGTTACTCAAAAAACCTTCAATAAAGTAAGCTCAGACAGAGCTGTATAGACATTTATAATTTAAAAGGGAAACTAGTAGAATGCTTCTGAACGGAGGGGAGACTTCAGAAGGATAGTTTCTTGTATTGTGCACAGAGCTATAATAGAATTCTTTTGCACTTGTAAGCGGTATCGCTTCCTAATATTCCACTTACTCAAACCTACCATCAGGATGATTTCTTATGTCTGCATTATTTCATGTTTGCATGTGGTCCTCACTTTTAAGCCATGTTAACAGAAGAACATGTGTTTGATGAATTCTGATACAGGATTAAGGGATAAAAGAAAAGTCATAAGAAGCTGAGAAGTTGATTATTATTCATTGTAAATGTATTCAGTGAACCAATTGTTTTGGAAGCTGGTGGCTCAGGGCGTTGCAGTAACTAATCTGGCAGGAGTATTTCTAGCTAAGTCCCTAACTGATGCTGAAGGATATGTATTATTTTTTCCTTCCTGTCTATTCCTCTGATTTGTCACGTTGTGTCTCAGTATTTTCTTCTCTGCAGACAGCCCCATACCTCTTGCTCACTGTGCAGCTGCCAATAAAACGTCCCCTAATCCATCTCGGAGAGCGAAGAACTCCCTTTGTCAGCCGCTCTGGTGTAACTAAGCGATGTAAATGGGTGTTTTCAGCCAGACAGAATTATTTATCCAGAATATATTGAGTTTCCACTGGCCTAGAAGGGCAGGAATCAGGAGCAGGTTTTTTTATCTACGGCATTTAATAAACTGAAGAAATCATACAGGCGGTGGAAGAAGGAGCCATGTAAATTCATATTCTCTGAATTCCAGCATTCACTGTCTTGTAGTTTTATTGCATGACTAATAGCACTGTGGAGTTATTAAACAAGGGTGATGTTCTCCTTAATGTGCTTAGCAGTAAATGGGAATAGGGTCCTGTGCCCAGCTCAGACACCCGCTGTGCAAGAGAGGTCTCAGCTGTTGCAGCCCCCGTCCCGCAGGGAACTGCGGCGTGAGCAGAACAAGAGTTAGGAAGGTTTTGGTTCCACCTTTTTCATACCTACCTGCTGGAAGTGTTTTTATTTTACAAATCAGAGGTATGAAAAGAGTAATGGTGATTTGGAGTTGTTCAGTGTTGGTTTTCTTTTCCTGTTTCCCCATTAATTTAGTGCTGCTCATCTTTCATCTTTGGAGACTGATTTACAAGAGAGATTTCACTGGCTGTCCTAAAAACATCTAATTTTCCCAGGAGCAAGATGCTTGGTTAGTTTCTGTTAGTGTTGGGGTGACACAGGCTTTTCTGTGCCCGCACAAACACAAGCGGATGGGCTTAATTTTTCTTTCATTTACTCCAATTTACCTCCAGTAATTGCAAGAGAACTGACTCTTTCTTCCCTCTTCTTTGTCAGAAAAGTATTTAACTGTACTATTTTTAATCCAGAGAGAATTTAACTCTCTGGGGCAATGTATTATTACCACTGTTCTTAAATGTAAGACCCAAGAGCAGAACTGGGTGAAATGAGTTAATTATCTTTAGCTGTAAATTTCCGCACACACTTTTTAAAATGAGCTATCACATTATTTGAAGCTGTAGAATCATGTTAATCTGCACCATCTTTAAAAATATACTAAATGAGAGGCTGAGGCATGCGTGTTCAAATGTTATAAACGTGTATTTTAAAATTCTGTATAGTAGAGAAAGAAACATTTTCTGGTTTGTTATGGCTCTTGCTGTTAGTATCTTGGTTGGCTGTGGCACAGAAGGAATTACTCTAATTTAGTTGCTTATGCAGTACTAATTTTATAAATGGTTTTGAAGTCTTAAAGTTGATTTCTTGAAAGAGTGCAGTTTTCTGCTAACGGACCCATAATAGGATGAGAGCTGTGACAACTAAGCATCCCGCAAACCATGAGGTTTGTATGGCTGCGCCTACACTCATTTAACCTAAAATAATTTTAAATCCTGTTGATTCACAGGAAGTAGGGTGCTGGGGAAGTAATTTGGGATTTATCTTAATAGTCACTCTATTTAGAACAGTCAGTCTAAATGTCATAAACAGAAGTGTGCATATATTTGAACAAGCATTCCGATAATTTAGTTTTTAAAAATTAGATCTTTATGAGAATTTATTCCTTATATTTGCGCTTTTGTTATATGCATTATTAATTACACAGAAATCGTCCTACTGTAATCAGTCAGAAGCTTATGACCTTAGCAAGAATAAAGGGTGGTTGGCGGCAAGAATATTTTTCATGAGTAGGGTTTGAACAAATTTCATCATGACTGTTTGAATCTGTACTGTATGAGATGATGCATATTGCATGAGGTTATATTATAGTGTGTTCATTGTGCGCTAGATGTAGAGTGAAAAGCCTGCAGGACTAGCGGAGGAAAGTAAAGCTATGCTGATACCCAGCAGTGCAGTTTACTCCTTGGTGTGAGTTACTCAAACCATGGCTTGCCTTTTGCGAGAACAATCCTGTCCCTTTTGCAAACCTGATCAAATATTTTTACCTTTTTCTCTTTCATCGTTAACTTCAAGGTAAGTCATATTCCTTATATAGCCAATTTTCTTCAGTTAATTTCCTCTTTCCTCATTATTTGGATGAGGAAGCTGATCTGACTCAGTGACTTGGGTGCATTACAATCACAACAGAGGAAATAATGGTGTAGGTGACGTGGAGGAAAGGCAAAACTGTATTTTTTTTTTCAGTGGCAGCACAGTATTATATTGTCTTCAAATCAAAAATGATTATGCACTCTAAAAGTTGAAGTCATCCAACCTAGGGAGAGGCAAAAAAACCACATGATGTTCCAAGTTAATTAACAAATTTGGTTGAGTTTTTGTTACTTGTAATAATTAATAGTTTTAATTCAGGAATTACTAATAGTTCACATAGCACTTGTGGTGCTGGTATCTACAAACTGGGGATAAACTAAAATCCATTCTTGGTAACTTAGAAATTTGTCCTATAAATTATTCATCCCACGTTATTCATCCAGCTTCCGTGAACAAAAAGAGTCATTCCAGTATTTAATTCCTTTTGTTCAGACCGGCTTGCTCAGCACCCTATTTTGATGAAATTAGCAATGTTGTTTTTCAATGTTTTTAATTTATTCTAGCCAATATAAGTGCAAATAAAATGGGCAGTATGTCATGTCTCCTCTCACAGACTTGTATTTGTTTAGTTGAGATGTAGTGGGGTGCTCCTATCCTGTACTGTACAGCTCAGTGCTGGGAGCTGCTGGGCTCTTTTCTTTAAAAAGAAAAAGTGAATAACCAAGATCAGAAGTGTAGAAAGATCTGAATTTATGAAATGTGTATTCCGAGCTGCTTTTGAATTTATTTAAACATGAGGCCACATAGTTACATTAGCATTTTATCCAAATTTTAGATCTCATATTTGTAGATTTTGTCTCTATTTAAAACACAAAAAAGAAAAAAATCTTTGTATGTTACCACCCAGTTTTCTGAGGGATACTTTAATGAAGGTTTGTTTCCACAAAGGAACTATCAAAAACAAACTGGTAAAGCATAATCTTTTTTGTTCAAAATGGTCTCGTGCCTGGACTTCTTGATCCATAACCTGGGCTCAGTGCCCTGCTACAGACATTGGCTTGTTCTTGGGTTTGTTTATTTTTTTTTTTGCCTTCTCATTGTTAAACCCAGAAGATTTGTTTCATTTCATGCCAGAGCAAGAGAGATTGTGAAAACTGAACTGCTGTAAAGAAATGAGACGGCAAAAAATGATAGGAGGTATATAAATGTATAATTTCACTTCAGGGAGCAAATGTCACTCACATCTCTACTCAAGTTGGTTGCAAAAACTGATATATATTAATGTAAGTCTGCTGCCCATTGAAGGAGATGTTATAGGTCAGGTTTGGACATGTGTCTGGGTTCTGTAATATATGCATGGCAGGGAGTGAACAGAAGTGTTTTCCAAGGCAGATTTTGGAGGATGTGTGAGGGGTAGGGTGGTACTGGATGGCTGTAAGGCAAGAGAGGGACTCTGCTCCTTTGCCAAGGCAGCCAGGATCACCCCAGCTTCTCCAGCTTCCCTCCAGCACCCCTCGGGACGGCCGCAAAACCAGAAGCATCAACAGTCTGCCTTCCTTGTCACGTTATTGCAGCAGATCGGTATCTTTGAGTCCAAGGACAACATCAGTGTGTAGACCAGTGGAAATGTTTAGTATTCAAGGAGGCACTAGGTGAAGCTTCTGGCTCGCTTCTGTGCGTTGCAGGGAAAACTGCAGTGTTGAAAGTGGGGCTGAGGGGGTTCTCTTTTAGATGGTAACAGAGTCAAAATATTTGGCATTGACAAGACTCAGAAGTGTGTACCATCCTTCTCTAGTGCTGTGCAGAACAGATTCAGTGACATGCACAATACTGGCTGAGTTTTTCTGCAATATTTGTCTCTAATATCTATGATGACATGCATTGCAGCTAAACACAAAAAACCTGTATTTTTTTTTTTACTTGAAAATGACTGTCTATTGAAGGAAATTCCTTTGTTAAAAGTAATGTGGACTTTTCAGCAACCTAACTTTGTGGGTTTTTTTCTTTACAATTTGACTAGACACAGACAGCAATATTGCTGGTAGGTACTTCCTTTTTTCCTGTGCTGAATGTGCCTCCCTTGTCAGACCAGCAATTCTCATTGAACCATCTTGTTGTCTTTAAAAATGAGATTATTAAATGAGATAATGACACTGGTGACCGAGAAAGGGGAGGAGGATTTTGTTTGAGTTAAAAAGAATTGGTTTTAATTACAGACAAGTGCACATTCTCAGAAATTTTTCTTATTAAACCTGGTTGTGATTGTGAGGGTTAATAAATTTAACAGCAAGTCAAAACTGACAGTCAAATCACTAAACAAGTGGAAGGAAGTCAGAGATATCATAGTTGATGATTATTTTAAACTAAGCCATAAATAAAACCTAATACTTCCTTTCAGCTATACTATTTACTTCTCTCCTGATGGGTATAAATTTCAGTCGTTGAATCCCTGCCTGAGCCCAAGTGAGCATGCTTCTTTGTAACATGCTAAAATGGCCAGCTCTAATATTTTTCAGGGCTGTTACTCATAATAGATGTGGACTTTACATTATTTTCTTCCATGGCAAAGTATGTTTCCATTTGTGTAAGATAACTGCGTCTTCATATGGCTCCGTTGTTTCCATGTCCTAAGTGGAAGAGGAATAATAATAATAAAAACAGTGTCAGTTTTAATCGATATCATCAGACTTCATAGGAACTGAATTCTACCTTGCTGTTAATATATTAGGTGTATTCTGCTTTATCTTCTCTTGCAGAATTGAATTGCCACTATTCAGTTTGCTTGGCCGTTGTCATGCAAATTGTGGCATTTCTCCCCCATTGACTGCACAAACTGAGATTAGATTTGAAAATCGAGTCTCACTGACCAGCTGCTGTGTTATTTTTCATTTGATTTCTCCTTCCTTCCCTTACCAGTCCCATTCCCTTGTTTTCACCTCCTCGGCTGGCAAGGCGCTGATAATGTGGTCTCCGGGGACTGGGGTGGGAATTGGCTGTGTGCAGCTGGGGCTGAAGCCCAAGAGCAAGCCTGGGATGTGCTGCTCTTTTTAAGTTGTTCTAGCTGACAGCACTTTAAAGTTTGAGGGAAGGAGAAAGCAGAAGATATCTATTGTTCTTCGTATTGCAGTGGGGTGTAGAGGATGTTCAGGACGGTAGGCTAGATGGTGGGCTTTATTTTGTCTCTGCCCAGGAAGGTAGAGTGAGGACTTGGTGGAGAGCTTGCTGGCTCCCCTGTGTGACCTGGCATGTCAAGCAGATCATTTTAGATCAGGTATAAATTGATGTCATGGATGCCCCCTCCTTGGAAGTGTCTGAGGCCATGTTCGATGAGGCTTTGAGCAAGGTGATCTACTGGGATATTTATCTCTAGTGTTTCTGTGAGACAGGGAAATAAATACTTTTTTTTTTTTTTTAACAGAGGGACACCAAGATCTGTGCAGACTGGGGCCAAATTATTTGTTTCCCCCCCCAAAAAAAATATTGTACATCTGTAGTAATTTTAGGCTTAAATATACTTACTTCAAGTATGATTATTGTAATAAAATATTTCAAATAGCAAAATCAAATCAGTTATTTCTGTGTAGTGTGCTTTCTGGCATTGAAGGTATGGTCTAAATAACTTGACTAAGACCCGAAGGCACAAATAGCAGGCAGAAGTGTCTCTGCATCTCAGGGTGCTGCCCATTGCTGGCACAGCCTTCAGGCAAGGCTGGCTGGGGATGCCCATGTCAAGTAGAAGAGCTGGATGCAGTGATACCTGCAACAGCCCTTTGCTCCCCTTCTCGTGCCTCTCTTTCTGATTCTCAGGTGAACTGGGATTCTTGTGGCAATGTATTGACTCAAATTGGGTGGAGGAGTCCTGATCCTTACCCTGATGACTGACCCCACCGATTTCAGCAATGGCTACTCAAGGAGTTAGGGTCTTACCTTGAACACTCTTCATCAACATGGGTCATTGCCTTGGTACTTCACTGTCTTGCACTACTTGTTTTTAGTCTTTAATATTTGTAGTCTCAAAATTCAGCTAATGTGTAAACCAGTATTTTTTACTTTTTTTTTTTCTTTTAGGTGTGACTAATATGTTGGATGTGATTAACTTTATAGGAATCTCTTGAAGATTTTGCTTTCACTAGTGAAAATATTTCAGATGGGAACAGATTTGAGATCTAATACTGAATTTCATAGAAGGTTTTTCCTAAAATGCGGTTAATCATGGGTTTCTTTGTAAATTAAAAGAAAACATACTTGGTACATAATGGTAAATGCTGTAATTTACATGAGAGGAAAGTATATATGTTTTCATATGTAAAAATAGATTGGGAAATAGATTGGGAGTCTGCATAGAGTAGAATGTAATTCTTTCTTCTGAGGGCAGAGCAACCCATGCTTTTTGTAAGATAAATAATACTCTATGGAAAGTTTCATTACTGTATATCCACTTTCAGATAAGTGATGTGTCCCTTGGCTCATTCGTGGATTCACTTTGAGCAAATAGGTACCTGCACTGCTGCACACAAATTAAACGAACGAACAAGTCTTTGTGGGTGCAGGTTGTACAGACCCTTGTGACCCAGTAGGAAGGAGTCTTCTTGACCTGGAGAGGCTGATGCCCTGCTTGCAGCATCTGCAGCTACTTGGTTTAAAAAAAACCCAAACCCTGGACCCTGGTCAGTCTTAGACCAGTGTTTGTTTACCCTTTGTTCTCCCCAGGAGAGGGTCACTCTGGAGATGTTGGAAGCAAAGTGACTGGCACCATCCTCTTGCCTGGACTCTTCTCTCCTGAATTAACAGTCCAGAAGTTGCTTTTCACTTAAAAGATGCTCATTCAGGTTTCTAGGCAACTGAGCCCATTTTCACTTCCCCCCACTGAGAGATAAGAGCTGACTCCTCATGCAGGGAGGCGAGACCATGATGGATTTGGGCAGCCTTTAATTTGAGCTGAAAATAATATGTAGCTCTCGAATGTCAGCAAGTCTGCTTAAAAAAAAAAAAAAAGAAAAAAAAAAACAACAAAAAAAACCCAAAACCAAACAACAACAAAGAAAACCCCAACACAGCCTGGGAGTGATAAGGAGTAGATTGCTGCTGCTAATTAAGCTGTGGTAAGAGGTATCTGCAGGACTGGAGCTTGCGACCGGCAGCCACGTGCTCCTCAGCCCTGCTGAGAAGGGCTGTCGTGTCTTAGCCCAGATGTCCAAGGGAGGCTGGAAGGGAATATTTTCTTTCCGGTTGGCCACTTCTCAGCTGATGCTTGAATCAAACAAAGGCAACTTTCCTCCCCATCTCTGCAGTCTGGCCAACTGCTGGTGCTCCCTCCTTTCCCACCCACTCATGCAGAAGATACTAAAGCCTGGCTAGCCACGGCATCGCAGATCAAACAGGGGATGATTTATAAACAAAAACTTGCTTATAGCAGGATGAAAAGGGTTTGAGAAGAACTGGACATCTCACAGCAGCATTTGGGCAGTGGCATGATAGATGTTGAAGTAGCTTCTAATAGATGTGTTTGGGAGAAGAGGTTTGGCACTGTGCCTTCCTTAGGGAGTTCTGCTGGCCAAATGGTTGGTGTAAGGGATGTTGGAGGTGTTAGCAATTTTACTCTTGGGGATGTTAAGGCAATTCAACACTTAACTGACCTTTTTCCTGTTTTGGACTCTGTGTACTGATGCTTCACCTTTAATTCCCATCAATCTGAGAATTTCATTCTAATACTGTTGTCTTAGCACTTGTCCTGAATTGTTCAAATTCTGCTGTCTCCCTGTTGACAAACTGAAAGGAAACTGGACTGGTTCTATGGCCTGTTTTCTACTGAGCAAAATGAATTTCTGATCTCAAACTAGTAGCTGTGCATGTTCAGTTCATGTCCTGCATATTTTATAAATCCTTCCTTAACAAGGAATTATTTTATCTATGCCAACTGCTTTGTAATACAGCTGCAGCGGTGACAGATATTGGCTTGGTGCTTGCAGACAGTTTTTTTTTTTTTTTTTTTTTTATTTTTAAGTGTAGTGACCTGCAGGGCTGCTGCATAGGGAGAGCAGATGAGCCATTGCCGCAGGTGCGGGTGGCTCTGCCTGCTTTAACTCTTCCCCAGCAGGTTTTGCCTGCGGATTAAAGTCTTCCGATTCCATGGCTTCTCCTGTAATCTGGAAGACAAAGAGGGATGGATGCTGTTAGGGGCAGGGGCTTTTGTTGTTCTGCCTGGGCTTGTGTTTGTCCTGGTTTATTGACATATTGGTATTCATTTAATGTCTTAGAGAGTCTAAATTGAGGGCAGAGGGTTAAATGTTGTCACAAATTGTAACTGTGTTCCAGTATTCATCACCCTTCTGAGGTCCTCCTTCACCCTCCCTCTTCAGCTCCTGTCGCTTTGTGTGTCCCTTAGGTAGTATTCCTCTGGATGCTTGTTTTATTTGTCTGGGCCAAATAGTCTCTAACCTCTAGTTAGAAAACTGCATTTTGGATGTTGCCCAAAATCTACAATTTCAATTTATTTTGGCACTGCAAGAAGCAAATAACTGTAAATAGTGTTCATGTTAACTTACTGTATTTGTAAGTCTTGGACTCCCTTGTACTTGCAGTCAAAGGAATCGTAGGTGATATTGTGTAATTGAATTTTTATTGACAAGTGGTTTAGTTGTTGTAGCTTTGGAATTAGGTCAGCTACCTTTTTTTGTATATCCTCATATGTTTATGTTTTTGATGCTGTGTTGCCAGTGTAACTGGCAAAACATTCACAGCAACATAGGCTATCTTTGTTAGAGAAGTTGTTTTCACTGTGATCTCTTTTTATTTGGCTTTAATGGGAACTATATCACAACTTTGAAAGATGAACAAAGCCACTCTTTTTCCCCCTCTGTCAGTTAATATTTCAATATGTCTCAGTTTAAAAGATATTTCTTGTTTTAGCCTTAGCCCCTGACTTTTGTTAAAACTCGAAAGATATTTCTTACATAACTTAGTTTTTTCAAAGCATACATTGAACAATGGAGTGAAAAGTCTTGAATTGGATACAGTCATTGTATTTAAATAAGACCTTAAAAAATAAAATTCTCTTGTTAGCAGCAATGGAGAAGCCTATTAGTCTGAATTTTCACAGCAGGAAAGCAAATGGAGTTAGGAGGTGGATTGTGTAGAAAGACTAGTAGACAAAATTGGGCAATTAACTGCTATGTGTGGGAATTGCTTTTTACTTACCTGTTGTGTGGACAGGTTTTTTTATATCACTATGAAACTGGAAAAAAGTAATGCAGAGGGAACCAGTGTGAAATAGCTAATGATATTTTAAATTACAACACTTGACATGCAATATCAGACTCTATGAATAAATAATTTTGCTTGTATTTCAATACTGGTTTCTACTGTTGTCAGTGGTTTTGGTATTAGATGTTGAATGAACTTGACAGTGTGTGTTTGGCAGTTGAAGTGATTTTCAGATGTGTATTTCAGATTGGTAGGTTTAATTATTCACACTTATGTCTCTGGTATGTATACTAAATCATTATGATGACAGAACTCTTGCTTTCCAGTATTATTTTATTAATCTTACACTAAGAACACATAAAGTGTGACTTATTGAGATGCAAAACTTAATAAATAGCCCTGACATCTTGCATCTGGAGTTGTGGGCAGATGTCAGCCCAAGATGCTGAATGCAAAGTTTGCAGAAAAAGACTGACTGCTGGGTTTTGTGACAGACATGTGGGAAGGAGGATTAAAAAATATCCACCCATAACTCATTATGACACAAATTGCTGGTTTCTCTGAATTGCAGGGTTCTTGTTGATGCTAATTGATTGCAGTAAAGATCTGATGACACCCAGGCACAAGGCTGAAAAGGTCTGGCTTCCTGGCAGCACCTGTACCACCTTCTGATTCCCAACACTGATGTGTCGGTTGCTTCCAGTTTTTTTTCCTTAGATACAAAATATGGCAAGTAGTCGCATGGGAGATCCTGGAGTCCTTTTGGGCAGCATCACATGGGGGCTGCACCGAACCCACAGCTCCACTGACTTTTACCGAAATACTGAAGTTCTGCACTTCTGCAAGTTGGGCAAGCTTGCATAGTTGTGCTACAAAATGTCTATGAAATAGTATTACGGCTTTCTGCCAGTCTAAAATTGTGTGTACAATCACTGTGAAAACTGCTTGTTCTTTCAGTTTCTCTACTGCAAAAGATGCAACTCTCCCGGTGCTTGTGTTTTGTTGTGTACTTCAGCACAGATCAAGTTACTGCTGGTGTCATTTATTTTCTGCATATACATATAGGCATTTTGCTTGATGATATATGCATATGTATAAAATAACAATGTAATATCATGTACAACTGTCCATGTGGCTGCATAAAAGCACTGACGCTTGTAACACAGGTGATGTGATCATAGTCCCTTTCCCAGGCTGAGATGCCGTTTCATCCAACAGGGCACACAGTACTGAACAGGATAGGTAGTGCTATTTTATCAGGCATGCAAACTATATTAGTGTTTTTAAATGCTATTTGTGTTTGCACTTTCTTTTCTTTGTTCCTTCTATCGGTACCTTTTCCCATTCCCTGATCACAGCTATTAAATGACGTCAATTGGAGGTAATATATCAATATCCTATAATGGCTTCCTTAACTCCTTTCCTCTTCAAGTAAATAGAGTGCAATAATACCGAGACAGGGTTTCTTGTGCTTTATCCCCCTCCTTACAGTTTTTCTTTTCTCCAGGAGTGGTAAATATACACTGGTGCTTTGCTGTTTTAGATCTCAGACACTTTTCAAAGCTTTGCCTGAAGGTAAGAACCAAGTACAGTTTTCATACACTTGCTACTGCTAGTGACAAGATTGGCAGCAAGACTTCTGCAAAATATCAATTTTTATTTACAGCTACAAATACATGCTATTGTGGTGAAAAATTTTGTGCTGTGTTCCCTTCATGGAGGATTCACATCACGTTCCCAAGAGCGTGATCTCAAAGGCAGTGACCAAAAAATGAAAGTTTATTCTTTCTCCTGCTGTTTTGTTAGTGTTGTAGAAATTTTGCTTTCAGCATCTATTTTGCTTATTTGCTGTGGCTTTATTGGGTAGGCTTTTTTTTTCTTTTGACGAAAAGCTGGACTATATTATGTGCTTACATGATGCAAATGTCTTTTTTTCTTTCTTTGGGCGGAGAAAAGCGAGTGGGCTGGTAACACAACACATTCAGTAAAGACTGCAAATCCTATCTGCGCACAATGATAAAACATATCCCTAAAAATGTAAATTAGCCCTCTTACTCTCTAAGCTAATTTTCATGTGTATAGTGGAAACAAAAATGTAATAAGGAAAGATGTAGCTGTTTAACCAGATTATCTTTAAAAAGTGACAGAGATATATGCTGGCTAATAGCCAGCTCCTGCTGAAATGTCTGCCTTACAAAGCACATTAAGGCCTTTCATTCTCAGAACAGTACAGAGCTTTGTAATCAGGGAAAGACAAAGAGTTTAATTCTGTTTTGTTATGCTGTGATAAACTGGACTGCCTGGTCTAGCCACCCTCTTCTTCAGATGCCTCCAGGGGCCATTTGACTGCTTGAATAGGAGCTAGAAGAATTCTTACTGTGTCAGGACCTCCACTTGCAGTCATATTAACGAAGGTTATGATTGACTGCTCTTCTTTTTGGACAACAATTTCTCTTCATTCCCTATTAATCAAAATATTTCTAGACATGTTAAATTTAAAAAGGAACTAAGAGTTCACAGTCGCTGTGGGCTTTATTGACTGGAAAGATGTCTTAATATTTTTCTTTTTGTTAATGAGGCTGTGACAACTTCTAAGGCAATTTTACTTGGATAGATGTAGCTGTATTCCTTGTGCTGGAGATGATGGAGGGATGCTCTGTGTTGACTAGAAGAAAGGAGTCTCTTCCTTATTATAGAGCCTTCTTCTTCCAGCTAAAGCTTCATGCTCCAAAATGGCCCTGGGGATGGATCCTATCTAGTCTGGACTGACTCCAGCAAACATTGGGGCACCGCTGTAGTGGGGAACAGCTTTCCTCTAACTTGGTTGCCTTCTTACAGAGACTTCACTGTACGGAGTGAGCAAACCCACTCAATTGACGATACATGCATTGCCTTACATGTGCTGTGTGCTATTTAAGTATAGCATGCAGGTATTTGTAATTTACTTATGCTAATCAGACATATCTAAGTATGTGTGTAAGGGTACTTTGTCCCACCGGAAGCCAGTCTTTAATTAGAGAAACCATTATTGTGGCTCTTGCTTACAGACAGTTACATGTATGGGCCAGTGTCTGCTCCAGAACGTGAACTGTGGTCACCCTACAGCTGCTTTATGTAAGGGGAGACAGAGGAAACTGTACTGATCTAAACTATGCAGAGTAGGGACCAGGACCAGCTTCTGCCTGTTAAAGTTGTTAGCTCTGGGGCTCTGACCATGAGGCATTGATTGCTCTGGCAGGTTGGTAACGTATTTTGAATTGTGGACATCTGAATGAGGCTGGAATGGGAAAAGTGTAGGTATGGAAAACAGTTCATTTGAAGAGATGGGGAGGGAAATAATTAATATTTGGTAGACGTTTTAGAAGTTTGGCCCAAACTATGGGGAGTTACACGAAATCACTTGTATCTGTGGATCTCTGCTTTTTGCAGTCTTTGCTGCTACTGGCGTTAACAGGCTGCTGCTATCTTTCCTCCACATCTTGCAAGGAACAGAGGGTAAAGGACTGAGCTATTAGGATCCTGATGCCTTAATTGCACACAACTGTTGGCAGTGTGCTAGGCAGGGGAAAGCTCAGTTTCACATTTTATCTTCCTTTATTTCTTGCTTTTCAGCACAACCAATGCCTTACCTAGGGTTTTTTAGCTAATCAAATTGGTTAAAATGTATTTTTGGTATTGTATTTGTTCAGATTAATTGTTAGTTGATTTGGTACTTTCTGGATATTTGTGGACTGGTTTAATTTTGGACATCCCTAGTTTGGGTGTCTTCATGCCAGAATGACAAAGCTGGTTAAATTGCAGAGGGGGTGTAAAACCCCCCAAAAACTTCATACTCTCAATCTTCTGAATCTGATCTGTCTGTATCTCGCTAATTTTGACTTGAGCATCTGTACATTGATTTCTGTATTTCCGTATCTAACTGACCTCACTTAGACACACTTTCTAACTATGTTATTGTAGATTATTTTTGAAGTAAAAGTAAAATAAAGGTGTTGGAAGGGTCTTCAGAAGAATGTTCATCTTTAACAGTGCGAAAGTACTTTTAATGCTAACTTATATGCAAAAGATTTAAAGCAGTTGCTACATTTTGCAGACTTTGCACTGTCTGCAAATTCTGCTCTTTTTAAGGTATCTGTAATATCTTTCTTGCAAAGCCAGCCCTACTTGACTCTAATAATTTCTGTAGGTCATGTATTAATGACTCAATACTGCTTGAAAAGAAGTCTAAGCTGTTAATGTACATGTATATTACCCACATTTATAAACTGGAAAGTATAATTCTTTTAGCATTTGATAGGTTCTGCTTGTAGATTTGTTTAAAAATAGAAAAATTAATGTACTGGAACAATTTTGAAAGGCCCATAAATAATGAGCTGAGGACCAAAAGCTTGAAATGTATCTAAGGTTATGTTAATTATGATAAATTGCTCTGAGAGGTTTGTTAGAAGCCTTTTAGCAACTATGAACCATAATTATAGTCCATCAGTGAGAGCACAGAGACTACAACCGATGTATCTTGTCCTGGCTGAAGGTTTATCCTTGCAACTGTTGTTGTAATGTGTCTTAAATCCAGCACATAGAAGTTTAGTTCTGGCTGTGATTTGGCTAACAAACTCTAACGGGAAAGCTTTCAGAACTGACGATGTGGAGTGGATCCAGCCACGTCTTGCATGTAGTAGTGGTCCTACCTGACAGCTGATAGTCCAAGACCTTGCAGCTCAGAGACCAAATCCAGCCTGGTGATGTTTGATCTCTTGTCTTCTCAGAGTGAACTGCAAGTAGGTGGTTTTTTTGGTTGGTTGTTTTGTGTTTTTTTTTTTTAAGCAACTAATGCACATCTTTTGTGTTTATGTGGTTAAACAAGATGCAGAACCTGTGACCTCAAGGGAAGGCTACACAATATCAAAATCTAGGCTGGGTCTCTGTGATTACAGATGTTAGGGTGGTCTTGAATAGGAGGAGAGGAAGAACAATCTGTCTCTTCTGAGTTGTGTTTGGCTTCTTGTGCTGCCAGCACACCCTGGAGCAGCTGAGCTTATGTTCAGTCAGCTCGGGTTAAGGAAAGNTCTTTTAGCATTTGATAGGTTCTGCTTGTAGATTTGTTTAAAAATAGAAAAATTAATGTACTGGAACAATTTTGAAAGGCCCATAAATAATGAGTTGAGGACCAAAAGCTTGAAATGTATCTAAGGTTATGTTAATTATGATAAATTGCTCTGAGAGGTTTGTTAGAAGCCTTTTAGCAACTATGAACCATAATTATAGTCCATCAGTGACAGCACAGAGACTACAACCGATGTATCTTGTCCTGGCTGAAGGTTTATCCTTGCAACTGTTGTTGTAATGTGTCTTAAATCCAGCACATAGAAGTTTAGTTCTGGCTGTGATTTGGCTAACAAACTCTAACGGGAAAGCTTTCAGAACTGACCATGGGGAGTGGATCCAGCCATGTCTTCCATGTAATAGTGGACCTACCTGACAGCTGATAGTCCAAGACCTTGCAGCTCAGAGACCAAATCCAGCCTGGTGATGTTTGATCTCTTGTCTTCTCAGAGTGAACTGCAAGTAGGTGGTTTTTTTGGTTGGTTGTTTTGTGTTTTTTTTTTTTAAGCAACTAATGCACATCTTTTGTGTTTATGTGGTTAAACAAGATGCAGAACCTGTGACCTCAAGGGAAGGCTACACAATATCAAAATCTAGGCTGGGTCTCTGTGATTACAGATGTTAGGGTGGTCTTGAATAGGAGGAGAGGAAGAACAATCTGTCTCTTCTGAGTTGTGTTTGGCTTCTTGTGCTGCCAGCACACCCTGGAGCAGCTGAGCTTATGTTCAGTCAGCTCGGGTTAAGGAAAGCCAACTTTTCATAGCTGGCTTCATCGTTGTAGAGACTTTCCTTCCCTAAGCTGTGCTATTCTCTTCTTAACTGAAGACAAGGCACCGTGCCAGAGACCATCAGGAAAAAATACAAGAAAAAAGATTCAGAGCTGTCACTCATTATTTAAGCAGTGGGAACACCAATCCACATGTATGAAGAGCAAGAGGTGTTTTTTTTTTTCCCTTTTACACCAGTATTATTTAATGTGTGTCTTCATCAGGGAGTTGTTCTTATTTAAGTAAGTTTTTTTTTTTAAACCAATTGAGTTAAATTGCTGTGAAACTGTTAAGTCCTCTTTACATCACTGAAGAAACAGATAGGAGCCTTACAGAAAGTGAAAAGAAGGGAGATCAGATAGCATGTAATTTATAGTGATGCAGGAATTGGGTAGTGTAAAAATGTTAAATTGTACCTGAAAAGATTACTGGAGTCTTAAAATGCACTGCCACTAAAAATGTAATTTCTGCATGTAAAATGTTCAGCTAGGCATTAAAGTAATCCCACTACCAGGTCAGGAAATGCTGTCTTCTCCCCTGTGCCAGCGCACCGTTCAGGGATGAGGCTGTGGATGGTATGGAGGAATTGGAGATGTTTGGCTCTGAACATGGCCCCGCAAACACCTCCTGCTCTCCCAGCTGAGGGGGTGGTGAACTGTGTGATCTGGTGGAGCAGAAAGTGGCAGGTGAGGGCAGCTCAGATATTGCTTATACTGATATTACCGCTAAACTCTTTGTGATGTGAACTTGTGTGTTAATGTGCAGTTTTGGGTGCAGTTTTACTGTAATTTATTTAAAAATGCAAAAAAAAAAAAGGCAGCATTTTCTGTTGAGAAGTAAAGCCAGATATTAAATTTTCAGAATTTACCTTTTGAGCTTTTTGTTTCTATAAAAATATATTAGCTGAATTAACTGAGTTGGGATCCAGCCTTTGTCCCATTGAAAATAATGGCAAACTTTTAATTTTTTCTTCTGTCAGTGGATTTGCTCTTACAAGCTTCTTTCACTCATATGTCTTTGTGCTCTGCACATAATTCCCATTAACGTTAATGGGACTTAAATGGGCAAATCCCTTGGGAACTGATGCAGTTAGGGTGACTAGATCACCTATTTGCTAGCCTGTGATATGATGGCACTTCAGACAGTATTTGGCAGTCTCATTAAATTAGCACACCAAATGACGACTGTATCCCTGCTTGACAAGGTGCCTCCTCGCCTGTGGACAAGCAGAAAGCAGAGGTGACAAGCGGTGGCCTGTGCTGCTGTAGCAGTTTGGCTTGGCAAGGGCTGCTCTGCCAGACCTCAGGAGCAGTGGCTTTATGTGACAGCAGGAGCCTCCAGGCAACACATCTGAGCTGGGGTTGAAAATCCCCCAAAGCTTGCTTTTCTTAGCACCATGGGAGAGAATGTGGTATTTCCCAGTACCATGAGGCTGGGAGATTGCTGGGTGATGGAGGCTATGGAGATGATGTGCAGCGTTATCCACTCCTGCTCCGGGATGCGCTGAGCTTAAACTGGGTTAGTTTGGCAAAAGGAGAGGGAAGCACATCGTTGTCGAAATGAGAATTTGCTGAATAATGTTACAAGTAATTTATTATCATCACCTCTGCATGTATGTGTGTATATATATACACATATATATGTTCTTCTGTTGAACGAAATTCAGTGTAGTTACAGTAGTGTTGCTATGGTGACCTGAAGTGACAGCTGTTATTTCGTGCTTCTCAGAGGGCTGCGTGATAATAATGGTCATTTTCCCAAGGGGAATGTGTTGGTATTGAAAATAAATCTGAAAAGAAATGAACAGGTAGTATGTAAAAATCCCATACTCATTAGCAGTAATTAAACAAGCCCTATAGGACTCTAATGGGGGACAAAAAGCCAATTTTAGATGAAAATATCTTGTACTCCATGAATCTAAATGAGCGTTGGATTTGTTGCAAGGAAGATGTAAAAGCCTTCATATTTCATTATGGTAATTTTCTGCTTACACTTGACTGCCCAGTCCCAGTGTGGGGAATATTCCTCCTTGGCCTGAATCCTGAGGCATTCAATAGAACGTATTGTCATCTTTTCAGGTAAGGTTGATAGAAATAAAGATTTTTGAGCCATAAAAGCAAATACATACACTTGTGAACTTTTCTCTGCTTCTCAGATATTGATGAAGCTGGAATTTAAGTGCAGAAATCCCCAGACATCACAAGATCAGCAACAGAAAGCGCTGTCCCTTGTTGCTGTGACTGTCTGATGTCCTTCTCCTGAAGGAAACCTAAATATCCCTGTTGGCTGGTTCTTGGTCTTCCTGCCTTTGATTAAGCATGTATGAACTTCTGAGTTGAGAATAATCTCTTACTGGGGCTGGTAGCAAGGAAATGTTTGATGCTGTAAGTAGCTGTAATTTCAACAAAAACCCCGATGGTGTTGCCTGCCTGTGCTGTCTTCTCATCCTGCACGGCTGTTCTGGGCCATTTGCTTGTGGGTTGTCCTGCCTTGTCCTGCTGCTGCCTCCCCCAGTCTGGGGGGATCCCTCCCCATTCCTGTCTTTCTTACAAGCCCCCTTTCAGCATTGGAAGGTGCTCTAAGGTCTCCCCGATGCCTTGTCTTCTCCCAGCTGAACAACCCCAACTCTCTCAGCCTGTCCTCATGTGGGAGGTGCTCCAGCCTCTGACCATCTTCGTGGCCTCCTCTGGACCTGCTCCAACAGGTCCATGTCTTTCCTGTCCTGATCTTTTCACCCTTGTGCATTATCCTGATGTTAGGCGGTTTGGTGCAATCGTAGTCCCCTCCACTGCCGTGTGGGTGGAGGTGTTGCCTGGAGCTGCTGTCGTGCTGGAATCCCACTGTTGGCGCTGCCATTGCTCATCCAGGTATGTCCCACCTGTGCTTGGGACGAAGAGGTGTTTCCACAAAGGTTGTCTTCATAGCTCCATCCAACTCCTTCGAGTCTGAGACATTTGTTATGTCACCTTGTATAAATGGGCAATAAAAGAGATCTATATTTATCCTAATTGGAGCTGGGCAGTTTACAAGCATAATAAAATATTAATGTGCCCAGTGCTTGTCACACATGGCTTGCGTTCCTCTGCAGTCCAAGGTGTGAGTGAATGTTTGTACGATCATAACCAGTTTACCCTTCATGGCTGTTATGAGTGGTGTTAATTTTTTTACGTAAATAGCAATATTGGAGACACTGTTTTACAGAGGAGTTGGTAAAAGCTTCATGGTGATCACAATAAAAAGGGAAGTGTGAATTTTAGGCCCAAGTATTTAGGCCTTCAGATTTGAGGTATGGAAATAACACGGTGGTTATCTCTGTGTGAGATGAGGAGATAAAATTTTATTCTTCTCTATCTATCCTATTAAGTTTTCAGTCCATGCTGGGGATGAGGTGGTGGTTGTGGATTGTTTTGCCAGATAGATTTGATGTTCTGCCTATCAAAAGGAATACCTAAAGGTGGCCTGATTGCAATATATTAATAACCTAATTGTGGGAAAATACTGAATAGCACAAAAAATCAATCCCTGGAAACTGAAGCCAGATAATCTAAGTGTGAAATTAAGAACACTTTCAAAAGTGAGGTTTAACATTGCGAAAGTCTTATCAAAACCTGCAACTCCTCTCTTGGTGCTTTTAATTCGATACTTGGGTGGTTTTGAGAGAGTTAGCTTTAATCAATTACAAGTTACTGGTCTCAGCTTGAAACTTAATAGCCAACATTAGAGAGGAAAACAGATGGGCCAGTCATCCCTTCTGTGCTCTTACTCTGAGAAGCCTCCTCTACTCACTTAGATTTTTATGCCCTGTACCAAGTGTCAGTGTGTTTTCTGAACTTTAGTGTTTTGCTCAGTACTGTGTATATGTTTTCTGTTAGAAATTCATGCTTTCTGCATTTGCTGGCATCCTGTTGCTAAACGATGGACAGGAACTGTGCTGAGCATCGTTCTGCTCAGAAAAGGGAACAGCTGTGGCTCAAATGATTTATCATAGACAGTGTTCACTACACGTTTGTGAACGGGGAAGTACTTGTGCTATGTAAAAACAACCACCCCCTCCTCCAACCATATAGTTAAGCCTATGAAAATGAGTGAAATAATTATGCTACAAATGTTTAGGCCAAAATGCAATGGGAAAAGTTACTGTCATCTCATGGGGTGCAACTGCTTGCAGCTGGTTATGGTCTTGAAAGCTATTTACATCCTGACTCGTGTTTATTAGGCTAGAGTAGGTTTTTTTTGCCTCAAAAAGCACATTTGTTTGAGGTCGTAGCTTCTTGATATCTGTTATGGCACTAAAGAAATTTTGAGATAACAGAACCATTCATGAAACATATGTTTGAAACGTAGGCTGTAATGCTGAAATGTGGAAGAACTTTATTTTGGCAAGGCAGATGAAAAGCTAAAATAACAGATTATTTTTTTTTGCTATTTTTTAATTTGATTAATTTTGTTGGGACCACTCAAGTTTCAGTATTAAATGCCTTCTATTAAGATAGGGAATAGTATTTAAATGAAAAAAAAGTCACAATCAGCTGTTAAGTCTGCAAATTAATGGAGCTTCATCAGTCTATGGCATTGTCTTAAGTATTTGTGATGGATGATTGACTGCAGAGTCTTCTCTCTGAGTTCATAGAGAGGATGGGAGTTTCTTATGGCTGAGGAGCAAGCCTACTTGATTGCAGGTGGGACGGGTGTAACAGCAATGCATGTCTACTTATGTGGTGTTCTCATCAACTTTAATTTCTGAACAAGAAGTTCTCAATTCATATTTCAATTTAGAAAGCCTTTGTGGCTTTTTTTAAAAATAATGACTGATTAGACACTTTGGGAATGAACATGTACAAAATTTTCTTTAAGATTAAATAAAAATAGTTTTAAAAGGCTGAATTGTGGTGAATAGCTTTTGATTTAAGAACCAAGTGGTTCCTCAGTGCCGAAGAGGGTTTTTGTATGTTTTTATCATGTACATGAGAGGAAAAACTTAACGTGAAAATATGAAGAACTGCAAAGCCCATGAGATACAAGGGTTCCTCTAGCAAGTTTATCATTGCCTATGTTGTATACACATTCAGGAATTTATGGGAATATTCAGAGTTGCATGGTATATTGCATGAGAGATATAACAGGCATGATTAAAGTTCCTCTAGGAGTGTCACAGCTGTAATATTTTAACTTCTCTGTGCCTAATTTCTTCATGGTGATGTTGACTAATGTGCATTTTTTGTAAATATTTGTGACTAGAGGTTTGTATCAATCATTATCTTTAATTGTCTTGAAGTAATATGCTCAGTAAAGCCTGTGTTGTAAATGCTGAAATTGTTTATAATGCTTTACAATTATTAAATTATATTGCCAGGGGAGGAAAAGGTTTTTCTTCTTCGTAGCATCTGACTTCAGTAAATGTGTAATTGTGTATGGAGCAGAGCACTTCATCCTTTGCCCAGGGAATACCTTGAGTTTTCAGAGATTTAAAGGGACTGTGCAGAATTTAGGATGTTGAGAATATTTCAGAATGCATTACCTGAGTAAAAATATTTTCTGGAAATGCACAAAATAACCCTTACTGTTAATTTTCCCAGATCTAATTTGATGTGTTATTTTTTTCTGAATAGAAGCTAAACTTCCTGCATCGGTCTTAACTGAAGACTGTCAAAATGTTTTGGATCTTACTGCTTGACCATGGCTAATATGAAAATATTTTTTAATGTGATAGCTTTTCATGGTTAAATAAATGCATATCTTCAGACAGTGAATAACAACCTAATGTTTTGACAATTGCAATATATGGTAGTCATAACTACTGTATCTCTTATTATTGGCAGAATTAAGTTGCAATGTTATGCAGCTGCAGTCTGGTTATTTTAATAAGGCAATTCTTTAAGGAAAAAAAGCCCACTTGACCAAGATGGGTACAGTGTTTCTGGTCAGTCACAGGTACATCTGGCTCCTCGCTACAGGGGGTGGGTGCCGGCAGTTGCTGTGGTCTTCGTTTTGCTGCTCATCTGTTAATTGTGGCAAACAATAATTTTATCTGTCCTATGATACCTGCTTTGTGAAGTGCCAGCACTCAGAGGAAAAACAGATGATCTGAAGAAATGTCTTGTGTGTTGAGAGAGGAATAGGTGCACCCCAA
>VZTO01028106.1:25672-145000 GCA_013400615.1 Syrrhaptes paradoxus | reverse complement strand
CCAACACCAACTGCACTAGGATTGCCTTGTGGGATTGTTGCTTTTGGAAGGTAAGGACAATTATTTTAAAGCATGTAGCAGACATATGAATCTTTTAAAATTATATCAGCTTAAATGACTTCTTGGGACACATCTTTTTGCAATTAATAGGTAGCTTTGCATTTTAGTTTAACTGTGGCTTGGTGACAACTGCTTTGTATTCTCGTGCTTCACCCATATTATGCTTGCTCAAGTTACAACCTTATGCAAATATTTTTCATTCTGTCAGGCAAGACTGAAGATTTAGTCAGGCTTTGGAAGCCCAGCTTAGCTGTTTGTGTGGGAGGCGTGCCTCTGCTATGATAACTGTGCAAATTCCAGGCCACAACACATTCATATACAACATTTTTTTGTCATTTCAGTTTTTCCTCCTTGTCTTAAGTATTTACTTGATGGAGTGGAGTTCCAAGTGCTGTCTTTATAGAAAGAAAGAGAAAGGTGTCTCTCAGCAAAAACGCCATTACATTATGGCCTTGGATGAATGGGTGTTTTTGCTAGTAAAATAAGCAAGGCTGGACAGTTTAGATAGACAAGACAGAGACTGGCTGAAGCGAAGTCCCACCACTTTGTACCTCAGCTCCCTAGCTGCAAAATGGGATATGCCGTAGGCAAATTGCTTAAAGGTCTTGGTGGAAGTCAGAGAGGCCTAGAAATTAAAGCCACATTTTCTGGTCCCTATCTTGTGCTTCTGTAAGACAAATTAAGGACTTATCTTCATATCTAAATTATTAAATATTGTAAAAAAATACAACGACCTTGGTCCATCACCCTTAGATTTCACTCTCGTAAACTCCTATTTTTTGATGTGCAAAGAGCATGCTAATGTATCACTTGGATGCCTTTGGAGAAATGAACTCAGTATGGGAGGACAGTGCTGGGGGGGATATTCATAAAGATTAATGCTTGCTTAGCCTCTGCAAGCTGTCTCTGCTGGACTTCTCTTGGCATAATTAAAAGCAGCCATGGGAGGTTTCTCCTCACAAGGCCTACTGAAGGAACGCACCTCTTCCCTCTGGCTGCAGAGGCAGGGTAAGGAAAATGGCTTCCCTAGGCTAACACCAGCCTTTGTGAAAACCTCTGGTTGAAAGCACAAGAATGCAAGGATTGCAGAGCACCAAACCCAACATCTGGCTGCTNGAAACAAGCTTTTGAAACAGCTGTTTAATTAAAGATTATGTAATGAGGGTTTGCTATAGCAAGTCTTGTATTCACTTTTATGCACTGTTGGCTCCGAGTTTGATCTCTGCAGCGTTAATTGAATCCAGTGGGATGTTAATGCTTATGAAAACGAGTATGCTGTAGTGCCTTAAAGTAACTTTTCTCTGCAATGCAAAACTTGTAGACATGGACATGACATGTGTCATCATTATTGCAGCTGTATATAGTAACTGGGTACAGTATTGCCAGCCTTGGCTTTCTTTTCTTGTTTGAAAAAATGTCTTGATTTCCATCACTTCCAAACTTTGCACTGTCATGAGGTCCTGGTGATCAGCAGTGGTCACAGTGCAGTTCTTTTCCACTTCCAGCTGCATTTTACAGCTACCCCATAGGCACGGCCACATCTCCCATTAGCCAGTCGGATCCTTATCAAGCATAATGGTGTGTTTCCTGTCCATCATCCACCAGCCTCATTCTATTTTGTCCATGACTAGGGCTGTTGTGCTGGCCTGTGCACCTCACCTCTTCCCTGCTGTTGTCCATTGGTTTGACTCTTTCAAGTGCTTTGCACAGCTGATTCCACATCAGCCACATGAAAAATGCAAGTGGCAAGTTTTTTCTTGAAAATAAAGCCTACATCACCAGTAATTGGTAGAGTATGAAGTCAGTGTTGAAATGTTTTCGTAACATCCCGTTTTTGTGCATTTTTTTAAAAAGGGAATAAACTCTCTCAAATACAGGAGGTTGTCCTTGTCTCTGCTCACCCTCTGGCCCAATTACTCTACTCAGTAGTGAGAGGGCTGATAAAAATTCTAAGTCTGAATCTTAGTATAATCCGGTTCAACTTTAATACTACTTAAACACTGATCAGTCAATTTATCATCTTGTTAATGTCAAGGCTGGCACTTAATAGAGACAGCTGTTGTGTGTTGTAACCCTGAAGATCTCCATCATCTTTTTGTAAATAAGAATTCAGTGAACAGTTTTGAAAGCCAGTAAATACTGTTTGTGTTTCCACTAAACTTAATCTGTTTAAAGATTTTTTTGCATGTATCCCTTGTGTATAGTCTAACATTTGCAATCTGGCAAGTGATTCTGTGTCTCTTGACTAAGAAATAGCCGTAGCGTTTCACTATGTGCCGCAAAGAGGCGCAGCAGCGGGGCTCTGGTGGTTAGCCTCTAATTCAACAACAGAGAAAGTCTCCTGGGGAGCTAGTGTTTTTGCTAAAAGCACATATTGCTGCAGAATTCTTCATGAAAGCAGTTTTGATAAAAGGGAAAGAAATTTAATTTAGTGTATATTAGTCTGTCCACTATGTATGCTCTTCTGGTCTACTCAGTTCCACTGAAGTGTTTCATACCACCTCTGGAGATCCTTGTGCTGCTTAAACCATCCTGGGCTGAGAGAGGGAGAGAGAGCTCTCTGCAACTGTCAGCAAATTTCTTTGGGTTCTGATTTTTGTTATGCATTGATCATTTTTTCCCCATCTTTGTTCTGTACTGCTGGGGCCCAGGGCCTCTACAGTAACACCTTCACATGGGAGGAATGTACAAGATGCTTATCTTTGTTTCTGTAGATGGGTGCTAAGCCTGACCTGAACAATTGCCTTTATGAAATAGTATAGTGCTTAAAAATAGATGCAGACCTTAATATCTCATTCAGTCAATACCTGGTTAGTAGAATTCAAATCAATTTCTTTTTTTTCTGAATTAGGCCATACATGTGGTTGAACTTGTTTTCCCCAAAGTACTACACTGCAGTGAATATTGAGAGAGACCTGCTGCTCTGAGTGTACCTAGTGCCTTTGTTAATCACTGCCAAATGCTGCTGAAATTGGAGGGATTTATCCTGTAAAACGGGGCACAACTAGGAACTTCCCTGAACTGGCACTCTGGATGCCACAGAAATGGAGAACGACTTCAGTGGGTCTTAGCAGGTTTGCAGCAGTTAAAGAGCTGTCTCAGTGAACTTTTCTACTTCAAGATGGAAAAATGAGAGTTGTTGAAATCTCTAAATCACTTGTAGATAAAACTTTCTCTATGCATAGATAACACAGCGATGTGGTCTTTGACCACTTAGCACTGCTGGCATCCCCTAAGTGTGAGAGTCACCAACTTCTGAGAAATTTTTCCATTTTCTGTAATGATAAAAAATAATGATTTTAAATAATTTTGCTGCTTCTGGAAGCAGATTTCTTAATGAATTTGTAATTTTTGAAGTAAGTGGAATATGTGAGTGCAGAGTAAATCATTGTCTGATCTGACAAAGAGGAGAGAAGCGATACAGCTGAAAAATGGACTTAAGGCACCTTCGTGTGGGATCCCCAAAGAGCACACAGGAGAGAAGCTCATGTGTGTGCAGGGCAGTGTGTCAAATGGACTCTGATAATATTCTCCATGGATAGTACAGAATTGTATAAACTGCTTCAGATGCTTTGTATTTTCAGGTTCAGCACCTGCCCCCTGACTCCTGCTGCTGGCAAATCAAGCACGATTTGTGCTTTAGGCATCAACTGCACTCAAGTTGGCTCTCAGGCTGTTTGTATGTGGCTCTATGTTCCTAATTCTATGGATAATCATTTGAACATTGCTTAAAGTTTTACTTTGGGAATTCGGCTCTTACAAGCCCCATTTTATAATTAGTTTATTTGCATTCTCTTTATTCCTTATTAATAAATCATAGTGCAGCAGTTTCAGATGACTACTTTGATCACAGTGTCTGGCGATTCACAAACAGTTTCATTCCCTGTTGGCATTTAAAATGCAGCACTGTGGCAATGCAAACAAGCACGCGTGGCTACAGTTTGAAGAATTAGCAATTCTGCATATCATAACACCCTCATGAATGACTCGGTCCTGTTCATATATGGTTGTTCATCAAGTGAGCGAGGTGAGGTCATTAGTTGGCGAATCCCCGCTGGCATGAACTCTGGCAGTGGGTATCAGTGCTTGATGGCATCTGTTACCATTGATTTTTTTTTTCTTTTTTTTACTTTTTTTAAACTGCAGGAAAGAGGTTTGAACCAAGGAAGAAGGCAACAAACATTTTGCTTCTAGGAAATTGCAATTTGGGAAACATTCTTCTAATGAGGGGGAAATAAAACCAACAAATAAAGAGAATTCATGGGAATCAAAGAACTGAATGAGAAACATTGATCGTTGTTGAATAATTTGACACACGCTTTGACTTGTTCTAGGTAGGTATGTATCAGAGCACTGAAATTTCAGCCTTTGCTTTTACACCCATCTCCTTTCCTTAAGGTTAGCTCATCTGAGGTGCTTCTTATCATCTGCAATACATAGAATTGAAACCTCCTCTGCAGAAAACTGTCTGCAGTGGAAATAGGATGCCTTATACTACTGGAAGTTTCTTTGCTATCCCTCTTAATCCCACAGAGGTGCCTGGTACATCAACGAAACATCCCTCCGTTTTGCTGTAGCAGAGGGCGCATCCTCTCGGTATGCATTCTGCAATTACATTTCTTTTCTCTTTCTCAGATTCCAATACTACCACTTTTAGTGAAAGAAATCACTCCAGTTAAAAGGTCTCTGTAGTCTGAAGTAATTTTAAGGCCTGTAAATCCTTTAGGGATCAAGTTCGTTTACTTGAATATACTCCGTACTTAATAAGAATTGCTTCCTAACACTTCTTGCACTTGAGGCAAAAGGAACATGTAGGACTCTTTCAGCTACATCCCTGAACTTCTGTCTGACCTTTGATGTAATCTCTCTTTGCTATAGCTTCATTGTATATGGAACAGGGAAAAATAGCAAGTGCTGCATCTCATTCACAGAAGCACTTTGAAGTTAAATTCCCCATTATAAAATGTTTTTAGATCCCTGGAGGGAAGACAGTAGAACTGCAAGCTGCTAGTCATTTATATTGCATATATGAAGGAGAAGAAGTGATGTATACATTGTATTATAATATACTGTATCCAGTGCACTGAGTCTAAATATAGCTGGACAAAAATGTGTTAGTTCGTTATGGTTCTATGGTACAAAACTGGGTTGGATGTAGGTATTTTTCTGAAAGAGCTTGAAATAAAAATACTTCTGAAGAAGATGCTGATCAAAGGAAAGACCTGAAACAAGTGCAGGTGGTTTGTACGTGTGGGCACAAAGGACATGACCATCATCCTACATGCTCTATGTTAAACCTGTTTTCTGCGAACGAGCTTACAAACACTCTACCTGTATCCAGGTGCCTAAAACCTTAGATGCAAATATTGTCAACATGCAGAGGCTACATTTTGCCATTTCAGTGTGAGAGATCATTAAGGTTTATCAAGGGATTAGGGCAGTAAGCAGCCATGAAGCCTGCCTTTTCCTTCTTCTGCGTCTGTGCTGTTGTCTGATTTTTGTAAGAATTGGGTAACCTGAAATCCAAGAGAATTATCTGTAATGTCTCCCATACAGCTATTGCAAGGCGCTGTTGTCTGACTTCTGCAATGAAATATAGGCACTTGGGCTTACCATCCATTTTAACTTCTGTATCCTGTTAGCTGATCACAACCATAACTGGAAGGGTAGGAGAAACTTCAGAATTCAATTAGGTTGATGCAAGTTGTGACTTGGTGACTTGTTAGAAGAAATAGACCCAGATCAGCCCCTCTGTTGAAGAAAGTCAAAAGAGAGTTCAGCTACCGTTCATTTTGTCTGTACCGATGGAGCAGAAATCAAGGGTATGGGCTCACCGGTAATGACAGGTACATCTGGGGCTCTGGGTGATGGTGCCTGTTGGAGGACATGAGGAAGACGAGGTGAAAAGGCCAGGGCACGTACAGCGCACATCCATATGCAAGGTAATGCTATTTGTACAGTTCATCAAACTTGCATTTGAAACCATTGAGTAGCGCATTCTCTGCAAGGAGAAGGTTTTGTAATAGCTGCAGCTGAGCAGGAAGAAAAGAAATAGTGCAGCTTGGTTTTAATTTCATTGCCTCATTGCTGCGTGTGTTTTAATGGCTTTGAGGAGCTTTATATGTTAGTGCTAAAATGAGCAATAGAACAGTATGCACAACTTAAATTTAAATCACTTAAATGATTAATGTTTAATTTGTTCTTGCAATTAACTCATTCCCAGTGGCAGTGGCAATGGTTCTGAGATAAGACTTGTTTGTATCATTGAACTGTTGGTGTTCGTTGCCATAAAATGCAGTAAGAGCTCATTTATTCTTGAGTAGAAAAAGATTAGCTTGACTCTGCATACTGAGAAAGTTCACAATAATTGCGATATTGCTTTCTAACAAGGAACTGGTTCACAGAATTTCTGTTAGCTATTTATTTATTGTTGTTCCCAACAATAAATACAAAAATGCAAGTGCTAAGAAATATGTGTAAACTCTGAATAGTGATTTTTTTTTTTTTTTAATAGCAGTCAATGCAGGTTTGTTTTTTTTCCTCAGTCTGATTTCACTGGCACTACTTTAGGAATCAAATTATCTGGCGATAGAAATTTCCTCTTTGGAGACGGTGTGAGTCCCTGGTAGAACTAAGATACTGACATTAGGTACAAAACAGCCCCTGCCACATAGCAAGAGGAACCTCCTTCTGTACTGATTTAATAATTGATTTAACTTAATGAGTGGGACTGTTTGGTGTTTGGTTTTTTCCCTCTTTATGTCAAATTCTAGATTTGTTCTTTCCAGTCTGTCTTAGGAAAATGTTACTAGTGCCAGTGGCCGTTAGCTACACCAGTGATGAGCCGAGTTGATCCGAATGTACGGACGGGATACCCTGATCCTTAACTCTGAATATGGGAGTAAAGGGAAACTGTGGCCTATGTTGTGTTTTTTTTTTCCCCTACCTAATTCTTAATCAGCTTCTACTAAATGTTAGCATTTCTGCAAAGGGTTTTAAGGCCCTTTTCTTTGAATTAGTCTTGTACCTTGGCATGCATTCTTCAGTTTTAGATAAGCATGAAAATTTTCAGGCTATTTGAGCAATGGCCCATCCCTTTATAGCAGAGACACATAAAAATTTGAAGCAGTTGATATTATGTGCTTGCAGCAAAGAGGGATTTCATAGCCACAGAAGCAAGAGAAAACCACATTACTGAAGGAACATCTACTTTCCTGGAAAGTAAAGGGGCAATCCGAAATGTGCCCATACCATTTAAGTATCCTGGGAATTCAAGTACCTGATGCGGATGTTGTGTATCTCAGAGTTTCAGCTGGTACAGAGAAATGCAGGAGAGTTGTTAGCTTTTTTTGTATTTGTAAATGAAATTAAAAAGCAGACATGCTGTAATAATGGAAGTAAACTATTAAACCTCTAATTTGGTCATTTGTTTGGAGATGGTGAAAAGAAATTATAACAAATATGCATAATATGCTTACTCACGAATTTGTAGGTGCTTTCAGCAAATGTGTCATCTGTGCTCATGCAGGAATATGACAGGTTCATGGTAACATTTATAGGGATTTAAAATGCAGAACATGCCAGAAGAAAACATGTCTTGCTGATTTGTGGTGCCCATGGGAGCCATTTTCTTCAGTAGGTCATTTTATTTTCTAATAATTGGATGCTATCATTGATTTGAGCTTAAAGCCACCTGCTATCTTACTTAAGGACCATGTTTACTGTCTTAGATGACACAATCTTTCCCATTTGGTCAGATTCCTGAAAGTCAGCTGGCGAGCTTATAGGTGAAAGCACTGCTTATACAAAATGCCTGTGCAGCTTAGTGTTCTCCAAAGAAAATTGTCTTTATAGTCATTCTCAGAATGTGTTCCCTCTACACAGAAACACTACTCTTGCTCTAATATAATATTAAAATAAAATATCTGTCCTCATCTTGAAGCTTCGTATGAAATTATGTTTTACATTGGTTGAACAGCTTTTCCACTGACGTCAGGCCTCTTTAATTAGTCCTTGCAAAATATTCTGTTTCTGAAAAAGGGTAGAAATAAAGATTTTAAAGACATGCTGAAATGAGTGAATTTTGCCATGGAATCGAATGAATGTTGCCTGACTTGATTTGGTCTGTAGTCCACTAAATTAATTGCTCTTTGAAACTGTGATGATAGATGTGGAAAGTGATTAGCCAACTAATTAACAAGCAGTCATACTTATTAATCACAGAAAGACTTAGTAAGTCACCAAAAGGTTGGCTTCATGCTGCTTATAAAAAAACCAGCATGATACATTTTTTTTTTAAAACATTCTTTTAATTGATGAAGACTAGGATTTAATGTATGTAGGCTGAAGCAGCAGACAGCCACAGATCCTTCTCACAGATGAGTAGTTAGATGGCTGCGGTGGCAATCAAGTCCCCAGATTTATGTGGATCTAAACAATTTCAGATATGGTCAAATGAAAACTTAATAATAAAAAGGAATTCAGCTGTGAAATGAACTTCCAGAAATGAGCTAAGCCACAGTTTCCCTGCCTTCAGCCCATGCTGCAGCAAGCACCGCTTTCTCTTTGTGTTATAAATCCTTATTTATGGATTTAAAAGATAGAGGCAAGAGTAGATGACCCAAACGTGCACATGGATTAGAGGATTTTCTTTTTTTTTTTAAATTTCTTCTCTGGCAAGAATTTCAGGAAATACAAATAATCTTTAAAAGGCAATAAACAGAAATTCTTTCCTTTGGCAGGTGTTCTCTCTTAATGTGTGTATGGCATAAAGCAGCATTTGGTCACTGAAACAGAAACCCCTGTGAGTAACACTAGAAGGAATTACTGGTTTTGCTTTGTGTAGCGCAAACCAAAAGCTTTGTCACTAGGTACGTTCTACAAAGTAAAAGAAATATAATTACAAAATTGGGCAGGCATTTTGCTGAGCTGCAAATAGCACTTAGCCAATCTTACCCTTAAAGCGACTCGTTCCTGTGGCTCCCGCAGGTTCTCAAGGTCAGCCGCATTTGTTGGATGTTAATGGCCTTTGGAAACTGATGCAATCAATATGAGCTCACGTGCTTATCTCCTGCCAAGGAGTTCCCTATGCAATTTCTGTTCCATTTTACTTTTTTTGAGCTACTTTAATGCAAAAAACAATACATCTTGTGGAAAAACAGATGTGTAAAGAAACAATCGCTGCCTAATTTTGCAGCAGTTATCTGTGTGTTACTTACTGTTCTGAGAGTAATCATCTGTTTAACAATATACACAGCACCCCTGGATACAAAGAACAAAACCAGACTAATTTATATTGGCAGTGTTCATCTTTCAAGTTACCTGGAAACTGCTGAAGACAGCCTTAATTAAAAGTGTCTTGCATGTCTTAAATATATGTTTTTAATGACCTCAAATGCTCAATGTTAAGTTTGTTCTCTTGGCCTGACACTCAGCTGACAGGAGAGGACTCACCTATTTAAAACCTCCCAGAGAGTGTTTTACTTGGTTCCTTAAGGAGGCCCCTCAGGACAAGCCAGGCATGAATATTTTGCAGGAAGGCTGAAGTTCCAGATGTGGCTAGTAAAATGCCTGAGACAGTGGGCAAGTCAGAGTAAGGCTTTCCGGGTAGGTATGTCCTGGTGTGGTTGGGAAGATGCAGTTCCCACCACTGGATTTTTTGGGTTATATATGCGTACAGATGTTCCTGTGCCTCACCACCCTCACAGTCAAGAATTTCTGCCTAATATCTAATCTCAAAATGGAGACAAACTTTTTAGTAGGGCCTATTGTGATAGGATGAGGGGCAATGGTTTAAACTAAAAGCTGGTAGATTCAGACTAGATATAAGGGAGAAATGCTTCATGACAAGGGTGGTGAAACACTGGCACAGGTTGCCCAGAGAGGTGGCAGGTGCCCCATCCGTAGGAACACTGAAGGCTAGGTTAGATGGGACTCTGAGCAACCTGATCTAGTTGGAGATGCCCCTGCCCATGGCAGGGGGATTGGACAAGGTGACCTCTAAAGGTCCCTTCCAACCCAAACCATTCTATGAGTCTATGAAAAGCTGTGTGACCAAAGGCTGCCAGTGGATGTGTTTGGCATGAAGCACTTGGCTGGAGAAAGTAAGGTGTGAAATCTGGTATTGCTGCTACAGGTAGTTTAGATTTATGCACTGGAGATGTTTTATTGCAATGCAATTTTTAAATCCTAAATCCATTAAAATCTAAAGGGGAGCCATTGACTACTTGAGTAATTTGAGGGTGCTGCAAGGAGCGTCTTGTTGCAGTTCTATGCTGACTGTGTCTATTGCTTGTCTCCCAACATGGGCTGTTTCGGAAAGCTGGCTAACCTCTTGACCTAGGTAGTAAGGAATCTGAAAGAATATCTCTTTCCATCTATGCCATCAGTAAAGAGACATTTTAGAGGATATTACATTCCTGCATGCTGGGGACAGATTTTGGTTTTATCAAACAAAATCAAACCGAGTATATGATTTGGTTGTCTGTCAGTTTTACGCGACACTGCTCTTTTGCAGCAAGATGTTTCCTGTGGAATACTGCTTCTTGAGCAAATTAGTTTTATCTGCGCAAGCTAAAAGATCCAACTGCTGTAGAGGTCAGAGGAATCCTCTTGAAGGATTTGCTGGTATATCTACGTGAATATACTACTGTAAAAGCTTCCTTCTAACTCTTAGTAATTTATGTCTTGAAGATGTTTGACTGAAGGATGCAACATGTACTAACACCACACATGGGCATTTGATCACTGCTCAGAGGGAAACGTGCCATCTGCTGCAGCAAACCCAATTCCTCCAGGTTTTCTTGATGGTCTCTCACGCAGTTAATAGTTGAGTCCAACCCTACTTAGTACAGCAGATCTAATGGGATCTGTAGGTCATAGCCTGTAGCAATCTTCCAAACCCATGTAATTAAAAACTAAACATTTGTGTTGTCTGTAGTTTCTAGTTGCAACTGAGGTGTCACATTTTCCCATTCCCTGGACTGTCATCTCTGGCAGTTTCTAAGAACCTCCTAGCCAGCCTAATTAAATAATCGAAACTGCTGCTTCCTTCTCCACGGATTGTTCTCATTCCTTTATCCAGTATTTTGCGGAATTTAACAAAGCAATAAAAACAGTAATTAGTGCTCTAATTGGTTATAAATAATAATATAACAGACTTACTGTCAAAATAACAACCACAAAGCAATCTGCTCTTGGAGAATCCTTCAATTCTCAGCACTAAGGCATTCAAAGTAGTAAATTATATTACAATGATTTGATTAAAAAAATACCCTGTAAGTTTATTTTATTCTGACAGCTGTGACAAGCTGCACTTTTAAGTATGTATCTGTTTCAGGTCTGTCTGTTCATCTCAATTCTCCTAATCTAAAGTGCCAATTAAATGATTGCGGCTACTCCTCATTTTGTGTTTTTACTATTTGCTATGTACCGAGTTCATAAGCTCTGTGGGTCGTTGTGTATTTTTGTGTTTGGTTTTGTTTGGTTTGGTTTTTTGGGTTTTTTTGTTTTGTTTTTTTTTCCTAAGCCTCACAATCCTGGCAAATATCTTATCAGCCCCAGCACAGTGTTACTGGACTGTTCTCTTTGTCTCTTGCAGCTGGTAAATTATTAATGCAGCCGCTAAAGGGGAGCGGGGCGGTCAGGCAGAGCGGGTGGGGTTGCTGGTAGGAGAAGATGGGCAGGGGGAAGTTGGGGGAGCCCCAGGCAGCTGATGGGGGGTGCAGATGGTAGGAACACACAGTTCAGTGACTGCCAGGTTTCCCTATGTTGATTTTTTTTTTTCTGCCTGAGGGCAGGACAAAAGGGTACTTTCGAAGAGCAATGACAGAAAGAAAACAGATGGATGGAATATGTGAGAAGAGCTTGTGGCAATGAGAATTTGCACTTTATAGATACTGATAGTTTAGCGTTCTTAATCTTTTTATTATTTCTCAAACCCCTGAAAATTGTTTAAAATGTTATTCGGAGTCTCCCCTTACAAAATTAATAGATAGCAGTGGGGAAAGACATCTAGTGTTCAATACTTGCATGCTGGTTTAGATGCTGTGCAGTGCTGATGTCTTTTATTGACACATAGCATTCTCCGTGATTCATCAGTAATGATGAGGTAATCTAGAGACGGGTCTCTTTCCATCCACCCACAGTGATAAATACAACCTTTGGCAGAATCCTCAGCTTGCTCATTTGCCATAAAACCCTCGAGAAATCGCTCATGTATATGAGACACAGCTGCAACAAACTGTAATATTCACTGCATATTTTTCTTTAATTTTCTTTTTTTAAAGAAAGGGTGACAGTACTTACTGAATTATTTAATGCTATAGGGATATTATAAATTCATAGACCTTTTTGGTAAGCTGATAAGATTTGATAATGTGTTTGAAGGGTGGCTTTAGTCTAAAAGTATCATAGTTTATCGTGCAATCTCTTACAGAGGAGGAAGGATTTTTCCCCCAATCATCACTCTTGTAGGTGCAAGCACTGAATCTCTAGTTATTTTGGCTATTACATGTAGAGGGGAATAACAAAGTCAGCAGTAAGTCATAGCTAAAAGGCATAATCTCAGCATAGAGCTGTTTCTTTTTCTGAAATATGCTGATTCAGGAGGAAACGTGCCCAGGAAATTTGACTCAGCTTTTCGTTCTTCCAGGAAAAGGTACCCCAGGGGGGATCCCACTACAATAGCATTTTATTCTCAATATTGAAACTAAGATTTTTTTTAATTTTTTTTTTCTCTACATAATTATCGCGACTGTCTTGGCATGCTTCCCAAAGCTTCTCAAAGCTGGAGTCAAAGTGTTCTGACTTGTCTGCTGAAGCGTGTGCTATCACTTTCTCCCCCAGCCCTGGTAGTGGCAGCATGTCAGCAAGGCTGTAGGCATGTGCAGTTACTTTGGCACCTTTTTTTTTTTTTTAATGGAAGTTATTTCTTTTTGTAATTTGTATGCAAATACTTATCTGAGCATTTTTACAAAACTTTTTTTGTCAAAGTAACAATGAGATGTTTGCATTTGAAATTACAGAAGAAATATTAACTCGAGAAGAGAGTGCTTGCTGCGTGGTACTGATTCTGGGAGAATGCCCCAGGTCCCCAAAAAAGATGTACAGTGTCAATTTTGATCCAGTGGATCTGTAAGGCATCTTTGTATTTTCTGTAGAATGCTTTTTCTCTATAACACTGTTACCAGGATGTTCAGTCCTTTAAATGTGCACAAATGGGTTAATACAGGCAAAGCCCTGTGAGCAGTGTGTGTCCCAGGGAAAGTAACTTGAACAAGCTGGATGAAGTTGCCCTGTTGGTGTATTTGCTTTCTTCATCTCACAGCATCTGTACAAATATGTAAATGCCCCCCCAAAGATGGCTGTGACAAGAGGAGTATACCCTTTATGTATTGATTCTTTTTGCCCTCACCACATACACATCCTGTGCATATCTAACTGGAGGTTGTCCTTATAAAATGTGTTAATTACCTAATAAAGATGCTTTAACTGGGATTGTGCATGTCAAAGATGATCCCTTCTTGCTAAGGGTTCCAGGGCAGGGAGGTGTGTATATCCTCCATCATCTCCCCCTGCAGCCTTCTCGCAGAGCAGGATAATTGGTAAATGAGTATATAATTAGCATTTCAATGTATAACTTGTCTGTACATCAGAGCTAAATCATACAGTTAGCTGCTGTTCTAGCTCTTGCTTATTTTGACTCACAAGCCCATTAGAATGGGCTTAAGATAAGGAGTTTTTGTTGTAAATTGATTGGAATGTAGCTCCAGGTGAGCTAGGAAAGGAAATTTTAAATGTCTCGCTTTTTCCCGTGCCTGTTGGGGTGTGTGTGTGCTCATCTCTCTGGTGGGGGTATTTTCCGCCTGCATCTCAGGAAATGGTCCTCGAACGGGTTTGGTTGCTGGTTGGAAGGGCAGAACCTGCCCTCTGCTGGGTTGTGCGAGTATTAAGAAATGATAATTTACAGAGCTTCACATAAGGCCAGGAAATTGCGTATGGAGCTTTAATCCGCCTTTGCTAGTCTGTCCCAAAGCTGCCAAATTGTTCTTCTGTGTTTCAGCATGCTGGCTTGTTTTTAAAAACACATTAAACTACCTCACTGAAAATGTAGAGACAAAAAAAAAAGCACGATGTGCCTCAAAAGTGGTTTCAAACAGCTGTAAACTGAAGATTAAATCTGGATATTGGTGTTTTAACTAGGATGTGTTGGTGACAACTTGAGACAGCAGTCAGTGGTGAGTTTTTAATGTGGTTTTGGATTGAAAGCTTTGTATAAAGCTGGAGTTAAAAGTCTCTTGAAATTTTATACAAAGCAAAACCAACTCAAATGGGTGGATATGTGGACCCTGACATACAAATTAAGAGCAAAGAGCCAGCTGGAAATAGATCTGGGCTGGTCAGTGTCCCACCCTGCAGCGTTATCTGTCTGGTAAGTGGTTTGTATGAGCAGGCTTGTATTTATTACATGAAAAGCTGGGTTAGATGCATTGCTGAGAGCAGTAGAGGCTGTTGAAAACTGAAGAGGGGTTAAAGGGGAAGATGGGCCAAAGGCTTGGATAGCAAATACTCTTTATGGGAAAGAGGTTTTCTCTTCAGGAAGGAACCTGTGGTGGATGGCTCCTCTGTCTCTTTGAGATGCTCTGTTTCCAGAGGTGGTTGAATCACATAATTCACTTGACTTCTGACCAGAAATCACATTTAAAGTGAAAACTAAGAAGCAGATCTTGGCAGCTAAATCCTGCCTGATTTGATATTTAAGGATCATTACAAAACTTTTGGCTTGGTGGTGGAAGATGTTTTTGTCATACAAAAACTGTATCCATTTATCATCCATTAAAACCTAGGGACAGAAGCCTACTCTGATCCTCAGTATAAAAAACAAAAAGATGTTGTGAGGAGGGGGTTGATGATTTGTAAAAGGAAGGGGACAAGTTGGGGACTCTAATCAGCATAGCATGGCTTTTGAGGAATGCTACTTAGCAGAGTAACATGGTGCTTGAATATTTCTTCTCTGCAACATTCTAAATTAAAATTTTAACTCAAATCCTAGATGCCAAGATAAATTTGCGGTGAGGCTATTATTGGCTCTATACTAAGCTTGTTAGATATGTCCCAATAATAACAAAAGAAAATTAGTTTGATAAAGCCTAGCTCTTGAGTTTTCAGTCTGCTTCAATAGTTGTATAGCAGAGAGAAGCTGCTGTCAAGTAGCTTTGAGGAGACAGCTGTGGCAGCAGTTGAAGTTAAATACGTACTTCAGTTCCTCATTTACTAAAGTCAATAAAATACTTTTTAAATGGCTTCTCTAACCTCATACACAATATTGTCCTCCTTGGCCTTTCGCAAATGAGCTTGATAGTGCTTTTTCAACAGAAATCCCAGGAAGCAGCCCAGGGCGCTGTCCTAAAGACAAGTAGCAAAACCTGCTGACCTCCGTGTGGTGAAGGTTAAGTGTGTCCTTGCGTCATCTCCTTGACAGAGTTTGGAAGATGTGACACCTTAGAGAAGAAAGCTTCAGTTGTGAAATGTAAATTTAAACTTCTGGAGAGCTACAGAAGGTTACAAGTGGCTGAAGGACTGTGGTGGAAGGCAGGTGACTGGTCAGGGATGTCAGGACATAGCAGCTTTCCTCAATAATTTAGTTGCATGTCACTCATCACATTGTGTCTGAGGTGTGTCACAATTGTTCAAATTCAACCGCAGATCTTTACAGTGCCTTGAAATCATAGTGGTGTTAGGTGCTAAACATTTTCTTTTTCCCCCCTCTTCTATATTACTAAAGGAAAAACAACCAAGAAAATGATACAAAACAAGCAAATCTGTGGCTTGCCATCTGATTTATGGTATTATATACTAAGACTTGGGTTTACACAGATGATTGGAAGAATTAGGAGCTTTCCTGAATGGATTGTACTTTTTTCTCCTTCCCAAACAGCGTTGTTTGTATTTGGATTTAGTTCAGTTGATCTTGGAAGAGATCTTTTAACCAACTCATTAAATCAGCGTCTCTTTACAACACCATTATATTTACTTTAAATTTATGTGCACTGTTTATGTACGCCCGCCCCTGCATCTATAGAGTTAGAGGTCTCGATCTTTGCAGTGGTCCATGGAGGTGTTTGACTGGCGGTACCTCTTTAGGAAGAATGCTCGGCTCTGCAGGACTGGGACAGCATTTGCTAATAGCAGCACAAACATTTCTTGTGTCTAGCTGTGGGGAGGATAATAACGAGGCAGTCATTTCCTCCACTTGCTTCTGTTTTATTCCCAGGACAGAAATTAATGACTAGTAAACAGCATCGCAGGGGAAAGGCAATGTAGACATCCTGCCTCTGTGTATCTGTTGGGAATCCCATATAAAGCTCTTCTGTTGAGTTAATGTGATAAATATTTTAGGAAAATACAGTTGGGAAATTACAGTGTGCTTAATGCCTCTGTGCAACACACAACAAGCTGGGTTTGACTCTTCGTCTGCCTTTGGTGACTACTGGAAAAAAACAAATGCGCCCTCAGACTGGTTTTCCTTTCCATTTACTTGAAGTGGCTCGGAAATGAGATTGAAGGGTCTGCTGGACAAGCTGGCATTAGAAATATTTTAAGAGTATCAAAGTATAGATGAAAATATTGAGGGAAGGTTTTGAATAAGTAAATGAATAAATATATTGGGTTAAATTGCTCCTGCAAACTCCGTGTAGTGATGCTTTTGCTTGTCCAGCCCAGCATAGGAACTGGCAGAAAACAAACCGCAAAACGCAGCTGCGGGAGCAGGAGGCTGGGGCAGGGGCAGCCCCTGTGCCAGTCCCCACTCTGGGCACTGGTAACTCAGCTTAGATGTGTTGTAAAACTGCTGCTGAAGTGTTAAAGTGTCACTTTTCTTTGGCTTTAGCTCATGCAGAAACATATAGATTTCTTAAAGTCCTGATTTGCGTGTTTTAGCAGTGGCGTGTTACACGAAGTTAAAGGAGTGGTAGCGGTAGTCTTAATATCAGCATATGCGATATAGAAGGACAATACTTGAGAAGCCTTATAGCAAACAGCCACATAATTTCAAAACTGAATTTTTCCTCTAAAACTGCACAAACAAATGCAGCCAACTAATTGGTTTAAAGAAACAGCAAAGCAACAAAATGAGAGGTGTCTGGTTCTCATTCCCTACTTAAACTGAAAGTTTTCAGTCCAAGCATTTGAAAAAAGAAAACCCAGCCAGGGATTTGTGTGAATGCTTTCTTGCCAGATTCATAATGCTGATTTTAGGGTCATACAGATCTTAGGGCAATTCAGACGTTTTGCATTGCAATCAGAGATATTTGCTAAATCATCCTCCTTTGTAAACCCTCCTCTTCCTCTGCAGCAGCTTCCTAAAGTTCAGTTTATAAGGCAGGATTGATGTCTGTTATGGGTATCAGGCAGTTTGCTATATTCTATAAGAGGCAGATGAGCAGTGTGAGAGAGCAGGATTATAAAGGAGCTCTTGCCTGTTACGCTGTGGATGTTTTCTAAATGTGCTCTTGAAAAGAGTATATTGAGTAAAAAGTGTATAGAGGAGAAAATCCTTAGTTCTTATTCAAATGGTGGACTCGAACATTAATACATGTATCCCGTCTCCACTCTGTTCTCTTGTCAGCGAACCAGAAACCGGGTGCTTGGCCTCTGTCTCCTGGCCGGTTTTATTTGGGGGGAGGAAATAAACACTGCAAGTGCTACTGAATTCCAGATGTTTAGAAAGGAAAAATCATATGCAAGGCTTAGAGCAATAGTTTTCGTGTTTATGAACACCTTAATAGAAGAGGCAAAGCCAAAATACGCTTCTTGATGATGTTTTAGTTTCCTCCTGTTCTCATGTGAGAGAACATTCAAACCCAGAATAAGTTGTTCAAAAGCACATATTCATAGATGACTAGAAAGTAAGTCTTGGTAACTTCTCCAATGTGATTTCATTTTGTTTTATTTTCCAGGATTGTGTTTTTTCTTTTTTTGGTAAGTACAATTTCACACACACACAAAAAAAAATTGGTCAAAAGTCACTGGCCAAAGAGCAACTAGTGAGGATGCTTATAAATAAATATACGGAGATATTAGTCCTGCTCTGGAGCACATGCATAATACCACAGCAGGCAATTCCAGTGACTTTAAAATAATGTATCAGCAAAATTTAGAAGTGTTTGCAGAGAATGGAGGCTGAACACTGAAAGTAAAATAACATGCTACTGCTTCCAAGTTGAAGGAACAGTAGTTTAGGGGAAAAAAAAAATCTGAAAAATAGATTCTGGAGCAACAGACAAACCTTGATTTTTAGGGTAGATATAACTGACCTCTGATTGCCCAAGTGGGCTATAAAGTCTCTCCATTTCTACCATTTGTAAGCCACAGCTATCCCTGGACCGCATAGTATAGCTAGCTTGCTATTTATCTGCTCTGTCCTGGAAAGATGAGGAGCAAATTGACCCCACTGGCATATAAACCTGTGGATTTAAGGAATATTTTACTCAAGATTAGACCACTGAGCCATTCCTTCTGACTATTTAAACAACTTTATTCTAAGAAGGACATGGGAGTGCAAATATTATTGTTAACTGTACTTGGAGGTAGGAACTGTGTATTTCTGTGGTTGGTGAGTTTGTTTTACCAGCCACTTTATTTTTGAAGGGATAACAACGTGGTGGTTAGGAATGCCTTACGGTTGCTGTGCTAACATTTTGGTTATTCATTTTCTGTTGGATCATTTTTGATCACCAAGAAGTTTTCTTTCCCCCTTGGTTATCGTCTTCTCCCCCAGGTCCTGGGCAATGTCAAAGTAGTTGAGAAGCTCCACAGGCAAGAGGAGTCCAGGAAGCTTCCTGAGGTGTCCCGATGGGTGCAGAACTGGTTTTAATTTCTTGACCACGGGTTGGCTGCAGCAAATTTACATCATTTTGTGATATGGAAAAATATCAGTGACAAATTGTTGCGTTCATTTCACTTATAGAAACTAGGATATAAACTCCCTTATAGCTAAGAACTTAAATGGCTGAACTCAGCATTGATCTTTGCCTTATTCGGTATAAGAATTCAGAGGTAAAGGAAAAGAAAAGGCTTCTGAACCTTGATAACACTCATCTTGAATTCCTTCAAACTTTTTTTTTTTCCTAGAGCAGCTAGTCTTTTTTAATATCCAAAACACTGGCCACTTGTATACATTTGCTTTCATATTCATGGTAATGTTTTCCAAAAATAATAATATACTGAGCAGAGTAAATAAAGTGCCTCAAGCATGGAGATAATAATTTAGGAACTTTTTTCACTGTGCAGGAAGATATTCCTAAAATACCTTTGCGGCATGCTGCTTTTTGTTTTAAATAATTCTCAATATTTCAGTTATTCGGGTCCTGCTGTTTGCCTATTGCTGCAGGGTACAGTTTGGAATTTGCTGACAACAGGGGGCAGAGTGAGTTTATGTTTTAAAGGAAGAGAAATCGCTGTCAGAGGAGTCAATGATTATTTTTTCAAATGTTAAGCCTCATCTTATTGAAAGAGATAATAGCAAGTACTTCTCTGTTTAAATCTGCTGTGCTGAACTTGTGGATGTGTAAGCATTTCAAGGACTTGGTTGCTATCTTAGATCCTCTTTTATAAAGCAGATAAGGCAGTTAATCTATAAGTTTGTATTTATTTAGGTTGATTCAAAATCCTTTTATTAACTGTTTATTTAATTTTAGCCACCCAATATGGCTCTGGCAAGCTCTCAGCATACTTCTGGCTGCCTTGACTGTCTAAAGAGACTTTTGGCAGGGTCCTAGGTCTGAGATTTGCACGCTTTTTCCATCCTAACAAGCATGCTTGAGGCGCCTAACCATACTTAGAAAATAAAAAAGGAACAAACTTCACTTAACCATGAAAGGAGTAGGAAGGGATTCTGTTGCTGCCGTTATTACCTCTGCACGCCTTGATCTAATTTGGACTTTGATGCTGAAGAAGTAGCAACCTGGCTTCTATTGCACTTAATGGCACAAAAGTATCCTAAACTGATCTTGTAATATTGCTTTATTTTATTTAAAGGGGTAAAGCATAGATTTGAGAGTATAATTGTAGTGTTTTTAAAATATTCATAGTTATCTAACAGGGTAACACATTGCTTCCGGAACAGACTGCAATCCTAACTGCATGTTTTGGAGGCTTCTTCTGAAATTATTAGTTGTTTCCTTTGGATTCAGTGCTACTGACCTGAGTTTCATATTCATATGTGTATGAACAATCACCTACGGAAAATATTTTCAGGTCCCATCGGAGCTGTGAATAACAGCTCAGAGAAAACTCAGTGCTTCATAGCACATCATCTTGGATTTTCTCTCTCTCAGTGTTGGACTTGGGTTTCCCAGTGCATCTGATGTATAGTCAGTACATGCACTGCTTTGTTTTTAGCTGACCCCGACTGAATTATTAGGGGCACTGTGAAGCCAATGGCTAAAGGCAGTCTTCATTTAGAATAAGACATTGGAAATTCCGTGTGTGTTCTTTATATGGAAATGTTTATACAATATAAACTTCTGCTTAGTAAAGCAACTCTTTTTCATCTGGACAGTCTCTCCATACAATGCATCATGCCAGACAATAGATGAAGTGTTTTAATGGTGGTAAGCAGTGTGTGTGTGTATGTATATATGTATTAAAAATATATATTTATAGATATTCAACCACATGTGAAATGTCCTTTCATTTCCTGCCTTTTAAGGGGAGATTGTATCTCACAGCTACCTACCCCCAGTAGGATGTTTCGCTCCCACATTTGAAAGGCCTCAGAGCTCATTTTTTGAAATGGGAGGGAGACAAATCACCTACATGTTAGGAATGGACCAATCTATCCCTTAGAAGTTGTAATTAAAATTTGCAGGTTTTGCTACATGTTGCAAAAAATACAGGGAAAAATCCCTTTGAAATGGTGATAGTATGCAGTAGCTGTTTAAAACACTAATAATAAATTCCTGAAGACAATGTTCATGTAATGTCTAAACTTTTGGGTGTTTACTGTGTAGCAGCAGAGACACAGTGTTTCCCAAAATAAGTTTTACTGTTGCAAATGACGGCAAATAAAAATTGCAAACATTTTTGTCTTTTTTGCTTACAGACGTGCTCAAAAAAGAAAATTCTGAAATTATTTGTTGTACAGTTGCTTTTCGGGATGAAAGGAAGGTGAAGGCAGCACAACAGAGTGCTCTTTCTGTAATATTTATAATAGTGATGTAAATAATTTAGTCTTGATTATATTCCAGTATGTCTTTCTTACTTTAAAGGAGAAATGGAAACAGCCTGTCCCCCTCACCTACCGCATGCATGGTCCAAACCTGGATTCTCTTTATTTAACTGTCAAGTATCCAGTTCTTTGTTTCCCATATTATGAAATGGTCACCTTTCTGCATTTCACATCACTGGTGTACCCAGGGCCGCAAAAAAAATCTGAGGGCTTGAAGTCTTCTCCTGTGAGGACAGGCTGAGAGAGATGGGGTTGTTCAGCCTGGAGAGGAGAAGGCTCCAGCGACACCTTATTGCAGCCTTTCAGTACTGAAGCTTGTAAGAAAGATGGTGACAAACTTTTTAGCAGGACCTTTTGCAATAGGACAAGGGGTAATGGTTTTAAACTAAAAGATGGTAGATTCAGGCTAGATATAAGGAAGAAATGTCTTATGACAAAGGTGGTCAAACACTGGAAGAGGTTGCCCAGAGAGGTGGCAGATGCCCCATCCCTGGGAACACTCAAGGTCAGGTTGGACCAGGGCTCTGAGCGACGTGTTCTGGTTGGAGGTGTCCCTTCTCATTGCAGGGGGGTTGGACTAGGTGACCTTTAAAGGTCCCTTCAGACTCAAACTGTTCCGTGATTCTGTGATTCAGATGCCACATGAACCTTCATTAAATCAGTGCAACGTACATTGACTTGAGCGGTGGGACCAGCACCTCCAGCTCAGGTATGGATAAAGAGCCATTGAACTATTTGAAATAAATATATGCCCAAATAACACTGATTTTGGCCTGAGTTTGTGTGTGCTTAAGGATTTCCCTCAATAGGAACACTTTTCCCAAATAGACAAAGTTACCCTGTAAAGGGCAGCAATATCTACTCTACAAAAGAAATGATGACAGACAAGCAAAGCCACGCCGGCTATTTAATGCATAGGTAAGAGCGGGGTGTCCCGCAATTCTCAGTTTTTGCCCCAATATTAATTTTGTCCAGGAAGTGCTTTCCAGTTTTATACTGTTTTATTGATTCTCTGACACCCTGAAAATTCAAATGTCGCTTAAAGGGTATCTACTCTGAGTGTTGCACTGTAAGTGTAAACGGTCAGAACTGGTTCTATAGAGCCATAGCCATTAACTTGGTATGTTTGATGGTTGTACATTCGGCTCTGATAATTTTTAATTCACAGACAATGCTACATGAAAAGTTTTCTTATTAATTTGTCAGTAAATATTAACATATTTAGCTGTGAATTTTGAATGTATTTAATTCCAAACAATTCCAAAATGTACCCTGTGGGCAAACCGGAAAGGCTGAGGGGTGGGGGGATGTTTCCAGAGCTTCGTTTAGTAGCTTCTGCTGAGTTGGCAGACTCCTTTCTTGAAAGGAGTAATTATCTTCATCCGGGATGGAAAACTAGGAAGGGCCAGTTTTGTGTCTTACCAGAGCACATGGCTTATATAATATAATACAAAATGTCTCATTGATTATGCTGGGCCTTTCTTAAAATACACTTTATTTTAGACAGTGTTTATTGATGCAGATGTAAGTGAAACTCATAGAATCTGTTTTCACAGAATCTCAAACCAAATACTCAGAGTAACTGAATCTGACCTTAGTATGTGGGTCTATAACATAAGAGAAGAAAGCAAACCTTGCAGTGTTGCCTGTTGTCTTGTGTGTGTCTGCTTAGAAGTCTTTCACAGTCTGTAGGTGGTATATTTTATGTGCTTAATTTTCACTTACAGTATGAAGGCACTTTGCCATTTCTCTTCTACAGCAGTGAATGCATCTTGCTGTTGCTTATGAAAGGTATTGAATTCACCATTTTAATTTTTACCTTTAAAAAGTCAATATTCAGAGAATGAGAGGCAAAAATAGTCTGCTTTGGTTGCCTAATATGGGCACTGATATTATTTAACCAATAAACTAAGTGATTTAATTAAGGTAAAGTGAGCACCTGTTTCTCTCTCCCTGTACTGCTGGTTTGGGTTTTTTTTTTTCCTGTTTTTATTCTTTTCCCCTGCACAGAGAGCCTGACTGCCAACAAAATAGCCTAGTGTGGTATTAATGTTGTTCTCCATAAGCTCTCAGATCCATGAATATGTTTTATTTGAAATGCATGAGATTTCCTAATGAAGCTCTGGGGCTGCGATAGGGACCGGAGCACATCCATAGGTTTTATGGTGCATCCCTAAGGTAGGTGGACATGTAGTTTATTTTGACCTGCTGATTCTGGGAGCGAAGTGAATGGCAGAGCTATGTAAGGCAAAGCGTTAGCAATAGGCCTTCTGTCAAGGGGAGTTCGCTTGCTTTGGAGCTGGACCAGCCATCAGTGTGAACTGCAGCGTGTGAGCGCAGCAGAGGAAAAAATGCATCGCCTCTGCCAGATCTCCTGCTGCACCGAAAGGAATATTCCCCCCCTTCTGTGCCCTGCTCCATGTTCTATCTTTTTAACAGCTTCATTTCCTTTCTTTTCAACATATCTCTCAACGAAATGCTTTCCATCATTTCAGGCTATTTTTATTCTCTTATCATAGTTCTTTCCTTGGGTAAATAGCTTGCTGGCGTTGCTGCTGGAGCATGCTGCTGGGAGCTGGAACGCACGTTGTGGTACAGTAGGTATGGGCTGCGTGGGAGGTGAGAGGCAGTGCTACAGCAATCCTTTTCTTTCTCTTGCCTGCTTCAAATAAAACAGCTCCCACATCAGCGGGATAGTGCCATTGAAGGAAGAAAAACAAAAGGAAAAAAACACAAATGAAAAAAGAAAACAGAAAGCATACTAAATTTTATGGATGTAAAATATATTCAAAGAGTCAAAAGGCAAAATAATGTTTCCAGTTTGCCTAGCTGGGCAGTCAGCTGCATGCTCTTTGTTATTTTTTAGATATTCCCCCCCCCCCCGTTGATTTAAAATGATGATGCCTCTTATCTCAGTACCTGGAGGGAGAAAGTTGGAGGGTGTGGGTGGAAGCTGTAGCATGGACTTTGTTTACTGTATTTCGAGATTCTGATATTTTTGTCTAAGAAAAAAAATCACTATAAACAGGTGGGGACCGAAAATCTCCACTATGCACAGCAGGAGCATGGAAACCACAGTACCTGTTGTTCAAGCTCTTATAAGCATGTGATCCTCCTACACGTGCCTCTTTATGTGCTATTTGTCATGAGGTTATTCTGATTTGGTCTTTTCAGTTCAATTATTTTGAGGGGTTTTTCATGCTGTTCCATACATGAGAAAAATAATTGTTACCCCACATACCTTTTGGGGGGGATTTTTATCAAGATTCCCTGGGATTATTTGTTTTGCTTTCTTACTGAGGTTTACTGGTTTGTAGTCCCTTAAGAGGGGTGTGGAGAAGGAAATTGGGTGTCTCCGCGCATCAGTGGGGTGAGCAGTTCTCTAAGTATTTTTCTGGAAAATGTCATCATTTTCCCTAGGTTTTATACAAACTCTATATATTAAGTAGTAGCAGAGCAGATAGTGATTTAAAAGAATGCGTATCGTATGTCAAACTACTATCTAAAGGTAGAGAAAAATATTTAAGCACTTTTTTTAGTCTCTTCAAAAAAACCCCACTTTGTTAGGGCTTAAGTTATCATTGAAATGCATTAGCTGTATGATTTTTTAGCATTAAATTGGAGTAAAGGCGTATTACTTATTTCTCTTACCTGGGTTATTTCTTGTGTATGCTATATGAAAAATCTTGAATTTAAAATATTAAAAATACTGTTGCCTTCCTTAAGACAGAAGCAAGTTTTTTAGGTCCTCTGTTGTTCAAAAGGATTGCCTTGCAGTGAATATAAACTCCTATGTATTACAATTTTGAAATTTGTTGAGTTAGAAATACAGCCTTTGTCGTGTTTTAAATCCGTCTTGTGGTTATTCAGCCAATTTTGATATTTCTTTTTTTTTCAGCCCCTATATTTCTGGCCAAACAAAGGTCCTAGGCCAATTGAAAAAGAGATGGGGTAGAGGCTTTTCAGAACTTGTCTGGTAACTCCCTTGGAGCTGCAAGATATATCATATTTGATATTAAATGCTGCCTGTGAAAAATGAGTTTTCAAACTAAAAGGTGTTGAGTCCATGATCACAGGAGCTAGGATTGGAGTTGTGAATCTGAAAGAAGGTAATTTGATTGTGGTTATTTTATTACTACCTTCATTTGTAACTTGATGTGACCTTTATAAACGTTGTGTCATTAACCTCACTCAGGAGCTGGTATGGTGTTACTGCAGTTCCCCTTTTTGCTGGGTTCAGCCTGATCTATTTGCTCGGTGCAAAGAACTCCGTTGCTGTTTGGTTTTCATTTCTTCCCTTGGTCCATGCCTTTGAGTTACGCCATGCTCTTACTATTCCAAATTAAGGCTTAAAACTCACCTTTATCTTTGATTGCAGCATTCTCATCTCCATTTTGTGCTTTTCTATTGGATTTTTAACAATAGGTTTCGGTTGCTAATTTTGTCTTCTATTCTTTGAGATATAATAGCATATATTACCTAGCTTGATTTAATGAAATAATGATCATTACCTAAAAATAACTCTTCAGTGGAAATGTCGAGGTATCACTTCTTTGCCTTTAGGCTCACTAGCAGCTGGTGCCTTTTTTCTTTTTGCATTCCAGTAAGTTAAATGTATTAATATGTTAGAAATACAAGCCATAACATTGTCCTTGCATGCTTTTATTGCAATAAGATTACGGCTTTGAAGGATTATTACTTGTAAAATTACACTGCTGTAATTGGCTGTTACTATTAATTAATAATGAGTCTTAGGAATAAGAGAAACCTTGGTCTGTACTGTCGTGTGTGGTTCACAAAAATCTCTGCAGGTAGGTTAGGGTCAAATCTGTTTTTCCTACTGATCTCTTTCTGGTGCCAGTACCGTTAAGGAAAATGAAGGCTTTCCTGTCTCTTGCTGCCTCTTAGGACTTTGGTAGCACGTAATTGCTTTGGGAACTCACAGCTTTTATTTTAAATCCTGACACAGATATGCCATATTCTTCTTTGATGGCACCTGTAGGATATTATGGATCTCTAAAGAAAATGTGTGATACTCAATGGCAAGAAACCACAGTGGGACTTACTGTTCAAATGACTTATAATTATTGCTTTTTACTAATTTAATAATTTCAAGGATTCCATAAGCTTGTGTTGGGACATTGCATGTTGAATGACACAACTAAAGCAAGCACGGTTGGGTTTGTGGAGAACCGTCATCGAATCTATGTTTTTGCAGTCTTGTTCTAGAAGTTTGTATGTGGCTAGAGATGGGCTGAATTGAAGCTGAGATAAAAGATTAGAGCCAAGATCTCCCTGAAAACTGTAAAAAAAAATGCAGCTTGCGTTCAAGCCCCAGTCTGAACGGGCCCATCTTTTTCAAAAGCAAATCCAGAATTATCTTGATGCCTTTTAGAGCGGACAACTCAGCAGTGTGTTGCACTTGTTTCCCATACAGCCCCAGGGGAGCACACCCTCTTTCAAAAACATGAGCAACAGGTCAGTTCTAGTATCAATATTACAGCTAGCTGAATCTGGTTTGTTGGGTTTTTTTTAACCACAGATGTTTCATATCCCCAGGGTGTTATTAAAGCTGTTTGCATTAGCATTTTGGAAACTGTTTTCAAGCATTTGTGCCTACCCCTAACTACTACTTTATTTGTCTTTTCAAAGCAGACAGCTTTGGCTTGTTTAGTTGCTTTTTATTGGGTTGTCCTTCCTAAAGAGAGCAACTTGTTATGTATTTATTTTAAAATCAAAGTTGAGGCTTTTCCTTTCATGTATATTTATAGATTTTTTTTTTCCTCTTTTTAGTTTGCCTTTTACACTGTGATGCCATTTAGCATTATTGAATTCCGTTACAGGAATAGGGGGTAAAGTTTGACACGATTCAAATTAATCAGCATATTTAATAAAATATGAGAAAGTAGCTTACCCAGCATGCGAGAGAACCTGGTTTGGATCTTGGTCCTCAAGGGATGAGGTGTGAACCCACATCTCTTACTGGAGTGGTCCAAGAGCGTTCAGATGCTGTATTCAGGACAGGGTTACCTCAGCCTCTTCTCTTCCACAGCCTTGTAAAATCAAACAAAAAATCCTTGGTGCTCCGTGGCACAAGAACTTGCTCCTCACCTCCGGGTGAATGTCGTCACCAGCAGAAACTCGAGTCACTTGCTACCATCAGCCCAAAGCCTGGGTAGGAATTTTGTACAAAATGAAATACTGTCAACAGAAGAGGAGCCACTTTGGCATGCTGCAAGAGCTAGCGATTGCAACATTCGGCAGGCTTGTGCAAGGATTTGATTCAAATAACAGCTTGGGGGATAGGGCCAGCAGGGAGTTTGAACCCCGATGCTGCTGGGGAGCCCCAAACACCACTGCCTCATTTTTCATTTTCTAGATCTGCCTGTGAAAAAACATGGTTTTTAATTTATGCTGATTAGTATATTTAATTCAAACTCATTACCAGAGATGGTTTAACCAAAATTAGGTTTTAATGGATAATTTCTTTGCTGAAAGATTTGTGCAGCTTTGATAATTGGAATTTTCCAGTCATCATTAGGTAACATGTTTGTGGCAGTGAGAAGGTCTGTGAAATGACTGAATGATCCAGTTAGTCTTGCTGGTGCTGATATGACGTTTTCCCAGTTATCAGAAAATCTGTCTGTATCACAGCTGAGGAGTGAAAGAGCAGCCCTGTGTGTGAAGTTTGCAACTCAAGTTTTTCTATTAAAAAATTGTCGAGAAATCATGGATAAATAGAAAATTTTATTATAAATCGAGCATATTGGTGTATCGGGTGTTATTAGCTTCTTAGCACTACAGGAAACATTATGGAAAACAATATCAGCTGATTTATGGTCTGAATGAACTTTCCATCGGCTTCCAAGCCACCTGGAAAGCAGGGATAACATCTGAATGCAACGGCATTAGCTGGATCTTTGTTCAGGGTGCCCTACGTGTTAACAGTTCATGGGCAATATGTAACAGTGGATAGTCTGAGAGAGGGGAACTGCTCTTCTGCTGTGTCCTAGATGCTGTATTGTGAAAATCCTATGGTTCCTAAGGCTCCTTACCAGACCAAAGAGAGCAATAGAGGACTTACACAAATGCACTGTAATATTAAAAATGTAAATGGTGATCCTCCAGTATCTGTTTTCAACACTTTTAATTGACAGCTCTCATTTAATTTGGCAATATATCTAGCAGTGTTTAATCCCAGGTACAGGTTAACAAGAAAGCTGCCAACCAGAGAGACTAAGAAAACAAGTTGTTAGAGTTCCTGGTTGCCAGCAGTGTATTTATTTTCAAACTAGGTCTCTTAGTCTGCTTCCCATCACAATGTCCTGAGAAGACCTTGCTCTAGTTTTTATTTTAAAGCTTTGGTATGAGTTCTTCTCACCATACGTACAAGTATTTCCATTAGAGTTAATCAATCAACACCAAGTAACAAATGCTTTTACCATTAATGGGAGCAATGGGTGTGCAAGGAGGAGAGAGTCGTGCGTGTCAAGGCAGCACAAAGAACAGGAAGAAGCGCTATAGGGTATTTGCTATTTGATAACATCCCAGACAGGTCTAGTGTTGGATTTGTACAGTTGCCTTTTGAGGTTGAGACAGATTAGGGGCTTATTAAATGTGCAGCTCGTTTTCTGGATATGTATTTTGATGGATAATGGAAGTGGGAACAGGATACTGCTTAAAATATAGGGATGGGAGGAAGTGAAAAGATAATTCATTTAAGAAACATCCCATCTTTCTATCAGTATAACATACCAGATGCATGTTTTCAGTACATTTGGAGGTATTCTGCTGTACTTGGTAGTTCAGATAGATATTTCTGCTTTTCATGTAGCAGAAGTCAGGTCTAGGCTATTTGCATATCTCTAATTTAAGCATAAGGAGACGTGTAATTAGCTGGTAACACTACCTGACTTTTTACGTGAACCTGTCATTGGTAAAAGGCCACGAGGCACAGAGACCAAGAAATGTCTGTCTGTAAGCGATGTTCAAGGCCAAGAGAACCTTACCTGTCATGTTTTTAGCTTGCTCTGTCTTTTGAGGCTGCCTCAGCTCGCTGGAGAGCTCAAGACAAGTGGCAGGGCTGGTTCTGTGTTTCTTGTGTTACTCTGGCAGGCGGCTCACCGCCGAAAGCCATGGGCACTTGCCATAGCCCCTCCTTGGCAGCAGCCGCACCTAAGGCGCTTGCCATTCATTGCGCCTGGCCTCCTGCTTTGGTTTGCTTCCTTTGTGGTGGGGAGAAAGGGGTGCTGGGTAGAGCCCAGTAACTGTTATATACATCACTCCACTCTTAAGGAGAAAAAGAAAAGTGTGTGTAAACCATCTACCCAGCATGGGGTCCGATGTGCCCGTCTTGATGCACGGAGGCCATCAGATGCGAGATGCTTGCTGTGAACTCCGCAGATCTGGTGAGCACATGAAATATGGGATTTATGAATCTGGGGACATCTGAATGAGTATCGGTTGTAAACTGGGGGCTTGTGTGTTGACAGCTCTGAGTGATGGCCCGTTTCATCTGCTGCTTTGTACCCGGGCCTCCTTCCATCAGAGCCCCTGTGGCTGGGCTGTGGCAGAAGAGGTGTGGGAGGGGATCAGCCCCGTGGGGAGGGGAACGTGGATGCTGCTATACTTTGCACATGGTGGGTTATTTTTCCAGTCATATAATTTTCTTCTATTTTCTTTTAGCTGAGATACTCCCTTATATATGATTTGAATTAGCAGGCACTTCAGCTTTTCTTTGACAGCAGTGAGGTGCAAGCTCAAAAATAGCTAATTATATGGTTTTGGGATTAGCGGATTTGTATGTAAAATTAAATTGCCATTTAGTCCCCTCGGAGTTTGGCCTGTTTCCTTTAGTTATGCTTCCTAAATGGGCATCTCTGACAAAGTACAGGTGCAGTTTTCTTAGCCTAAGTTGTATGTGGTCACTCAGAATCATTCGTGTACCAGCAATTAATCTCTCCCATTTGCTAGGGAAATAAGAGCGTAAGAGCCCAAAGGAAAAGTGAATCAGTGTTCAGACAGTGAATGTTTTGGGTTTTTTAATGGTTATTGCAACATTCAAACGAGTCCTTGTCATTTTGCTTACACCCAAGTATTTTGTTTTATTAAATATTCTCTCAAAGAGGTAAGTAATAAACATAGTGATAAAAAGTATGTATATTTTTTGAAGTTATCTGAGGCTAATGTTTTCTTTTTATTTTTTTTAAGTATGTGATCTATTCTAGTCCTGTAGAGTTTTCTTTCCCAAGACAAATATTTTATACTGAAACTCAGAGAAAAAAACACTTTATTAATAAACANCATGAAATTTCTTAAGATTACAGCACATGAAACATGGGACCAGAAAGGTTTTTCACTTGATAGAAAAGCAAATGTTTAGAAAAATTAATTGCATTTAAAAAACCACAACCAACCAACTGAAAAACTACACACGCACCCCACCCCTTTCAAACTGAAAGCATCTTACAAGAGCACAAAAATCTGATTACTGTTGAGAGCCTTTTTCAATAACCTTAACTGATGTAGGTTCAAAAGATATGCAGTGGGCTCTGATAAATGTTTTGTAAATTTATCACTGGTTACAATTTATGTGAGCAGTTCAGATTTACTGGCTTTTTTTTTTTGTTCTCAGGACAATAATTCCCCATGGCATAAGAGCAGCTTTATTAATACCTTTGAAGGCATATGTGGGCTTCACCAGGCTTCCAGGTAGAATGAGGGAAGAAGGAATAGAAGTTTCTTCTTTTTTCCTGTTTTCTTCCTTTGACTTACTTAATGGGCCACATATGTTTCAAATCAATTTTGCAGAAAGAAAAATACACATTCAGAGTATTCCTCAATTATAATTAATAACAAGCTTCATGAGTCATTTATTGTTTGCAAAGGCATTGAGACATTTATTAATGTCACATTTTACTAATGATTTAAGAAAGGATAAATTAGTAGCTCTGAGTTATGACCCATAGATACTATTGACTCATTTTGTGATGTTGACTTGACTGTACTTACGTAGTGTTAAATGCTCTGGCCTGGATCTGATATGATATTCACACACGAATTTGGGAAGTTATGGAGAGGCTTAATCCTCTTCACACATTTGTGATTGCTGCATTTGCTGTGGGACATCACGCAGTTGTAATTGGAACAATGTTCATTAGGCATATTTCATTAATAGATAATGAGCGCCATGAATACAGTGACCTTTGAGATAATTGTCACTTACATGTTTTGATTCATTACTGCATTTCCCTCTTGTTTATTCATCAGGCATGAAAATGTATGAATTTCTTTGCTTCCCAATGCCGAGCAATATACCATGTGTTTTATGATAACTTCTAAGGGAGTTTATAGAGAATCTTCTCCTACTTGTGATTTAAATAGAAGAAATGATAGGAAGATGGGATCAAGCACTTCATTAGCATAGCAATAACTATCCCTTACTTCTTTCTGAATTTAAATGTAAATATGTAAACAGACTTCATATTCCTTGCAGACATGTAGGTTCATGCAAACATACCCCAGCCTAACCTGATGCTCTGTGGCTTTCCCCCTGATTCAGGAGAGCACCATCAGCAGAAGGATACAGCATCTCTGCTGCTGCTGGGGTGAATCTTGTGGCCTACACCGATCACTGTCACTCTGGTTTAAAGCCAGTTCGGGCATGTCTACATGAGCTGTAGTAGCAGCTGATTGCCAAGGCAGGTATTGTATGTAATTCCCATGTTCCTGTTTAACTTGGCAGATACCTATGTTGTTGTGTATATTAGAAAAGAAAAAACCCAACCCCAAATCAAAATAAATAAAAAAGCAAATAAAAAATATTTCTGACACTTAGATGTATAAAATAGCAGTGAAGGTGTGGACCTTTCAGTTTAAATCATCTTCAAACCATTTGCAAAGCTGGTTCAGTTTTCTTTAGCTTTCTTTTCACTTGATGCACTAAGTGCGGAGTCTTCTCTAGATCCTGAGGTCAAGTTTAATTTTACTATCTGCAAATAATTTAAGGATAATATTTTTTTTTTTTAATTTTCTGATGAGAGCTAGAGATAACATAGACTAGTTGAAGAACAAGGTCCGTCAAGAACGTGAGGCATGTACACAATATATTTAAAGAATCGGTTGTGATAAGAGTGTTTCTATCCGTAAGCAATACTCAGTTGCTTCCTCTGAAAAATCAAATTATGATGAAACAAACCTAAAGGGGGTATAATTCAATTTGCTGTTATAATGTTCCGGGTTATAAAACAAAGCTTCCCTTTTCTTTTTCAGGCCTTTTTATATTAAGCTTAAATGTACCCAAAGCAGGGAAATGTTTTCATGGGAAGACCAAAAGGCATTTTTATTTCCTCTACCCCAACAATTTGAATAATTCCCAAACTATCGATTAGTAGCAGATCTCATTTTATTAACTCACCATGTTGGCTTTTCCCTAATGGAGCAGTTACCCTCCTGATGCTCCGATTCAGCAGCTGCTTCAAACATACACATACATTCCTTCAATTCAGTTTCTCCAAAATAAAAGGACAGCTCTGTAGGTGAAGGTTTTTTCTCTGGCACTGTGATATTGTACAGATGAGCTCTACGAGCAACTTCAGCTCACAGAGTCCTTTGATATAATCCATGGAAATTATGCTTCCCTCTTTACATGAAGTGCTTTGGTGAGCAACAAAGTGGTGTATGATCTGTTTTTATCTGTAATGCACAGGTAAAACTCATGTAGAGGAGCAGGATCAAGTTGTTAAGGGAACCTTCCATCTCTTCTCTGCTTGCTTGTGGCTGAGCAGAGCCCTGGTCCTTTCTGTGCATATAACTTCTGGGAAGGTTCCTTCAGCCTTTTGGACTCTTCTTGGAGTTCAATCTATGACACCAAGGAAGCAATCACATGAATGAGAACTAAGATCATGTTGTTGTTGTTTATCTTTTTTTTTAAATAGAGTATATGACTAAAATGTGAAGCAACAGCATATTAAATTATAACATACCACGTATGTGAAAAACCCAAGATGAGAAAAAAGGAGACAGAGGGACAGAATCCACAGAAGAGTTGGATGTTCTAGTGGTGTTTCACAAGCCTCCAATCTTATTTTTAACCATATTTGTACCTAAAGTAATTTCTTGCACTCTTACCCACTCCCCTTTTCCTCTATACACCACCCTCCCCCCAAAAAAACCCCGAACCCCAAACACAGAGCTTTTTTTGTTTTACTTCCCCCAGTACAGCAGCCTTGCCCTTCTTTCATTATTGTTTATTGCGAGCCTTAATCTGAAAATCCATCACATCGGGCAATTGGAGGATTCTTTTAGGGAGGAAGAATAACTCTCAGCTTTATGATAATCTGTTCCAATGTTCATAACTTGCTTTGCAAGAAATGAAGATGCAATGTTGACTCATAGCACCAAATCCCGACAGGCAAATGGGTTCAGATTGGCCTTTCTACTGAAAATAGTTGTCTTTGTTGTCTGGCCACTTCGGTCTGCCCCTAGGTTGGTGACTAAGGCAGTGATTCTGCTTTTAGTGGGAATAACAAACTTTTCTGGACAGCAATGACTTCAGAGATATTCCAAGAATACTCTTTATGTAGAGTTTTTATTTTTTTCCCCTGCATGTCATTGTATCTACGAGAAGGTCTGAATTCTCAGCAAAGAATCATTAAAATGATGGTCATTCTGTGTCTTCCTTAAAATGATGATTCATACCCAGACTTAATGAGAGTCTGAATGCAATACATGGACAGAGAACTGCTGGAAGCTGTGAGTGACTGGGATGGACTAGCCTAGCCTACACTGTCCTGCAGTAAGAAGAGAATTTTCCATCTGAATCGAGGAAGAGAAATACGAGGAAGATGATATGTTGCATCTTTTATAGAGGAAGACTTGGAAGTAAATCCCATTTTAAAAAAAATCAATTTTCTACACAGTGTCAGGCTACATCATATCTTTTCTAGGACTTTGCTTCTTGTGAAGGTAAATGTTGACTTTTTCTTTGGTTTCAGAAGTCCGTATTCTTGGATGAACTTTATCACGCGTTCTCGCACAAAAGCACGTTTCAGTGTTTCAGAACAAAGCCTTATGGTATCTTTTTACTGCTGGTGATAGTATTTACCAGATGGAAGTGATTTAGAAGTCTAGAGTAAATATGAATTATTTTGAATTTGAATATCTTTTCATCAGAAATTTTTATCCCTTAAGCCTATTCCTATGCTAATATATAATCTATTGGTACACAAATAATATGAGATTTTCTTCACACTGTAATTATTAAAGTTTCCATCAGTGTTTTATGGCTGATGGAAAACTGGCAGAGCTAGATCTGGCATAACTAGACCAGTTTAAACTATTATCAGTTTGCATGTTTGTCATTCTTGGCATGTTAAGTGTTGTATTTTACACTTAATGCTTCAAGATTAGCATGATAGATTAGTGTGCTCAGTTAAATGTTTTACAATTTATGGTCTTATTAACTGTTCTCTTGATCCTAGGAAATATGTCTTTTTTTTCTTGATGGATGTCACGTCGCAGTAATACCTCAGCTTGTAAATCAGCATTACTTTACACTGTGGAAATGTGTTAGAATTAATTTCAGATGAAAAGTACTTTTATTATATATATATCTTGTGATATAAATTCACAAACCACTGTCATCTGCCTTGCAAGCTTTGTTACTGTAGTGTTAGCTGTAGACATGATTAAATTTAAAATGAAGGAGTGTGGCAAATCCAAGAGGCATCAGAGTTCGAGAGACACCAAGGACTTATACATCCTTATGCTTAACACCAGGATGGTTGACACTCGAGGTCGTGAACAAGCAGGGCTGCAAAAGAGCACAAAGCTTCTGTTTAACTCTCCACCTAAAGGCTGTACGTGACCTCATATGTGTGTGTTTGTGTATGTAAGTGCATATGGTATCTGAGAGTTTGGATGCTATCTGTGATACTGAATATAAGAAGAAATTCAGAGTTATATATACAGGGACACTATGCAACATCTATGTTCCTTTTTCAGTCCAGATTCTGGAATATAGTGTCCCTTGGAAAGCAGCTGGAGACAGTGAGAGAATTTTGGATGGTATTTCCTTCAAATTTTTTTTCCTGGATGCTCTGGATTCCTCTGCTTCTTCTCATGCTGACAGTCTCTCTCATTACTGCTAGTCAAGTTATGGAATAATAGAATGGAGTTATATATGTATTAGAAAAAAAATCCACATGGTTCTATTTGTATAGTTAGAAAATGAAAGGCTGTGCTCTATCTTGGTTTTTTAATACGATCACTAAAATTTCAATTCTCGTCCATGAGAAAAGGTCATCAAATCTTATTGCCAAGCATCTGTATAAATAACTTCTTTAGTTATATGTTTTGTGATTTTCCAGAGATAACCTTTGGCTTGTTTTGCCCCAGCTCTGAGCTGATTAAGCCTGAGGCAGACGCAACCCAAAGCTCATATCCAGCTGCATTAGCATATTGTTGTACCTGAGCGAGTAAGCCAAGGCTCTTCGCTTTGAACTTCAGCTGGCTCGGGCAGATATGGCTCTCAACATAACCTGAATATGGAACGCAAACACTGATAGCATAAATCTTACCCTGTGGGGCCTCGGATCATTCTGTACTCTTTCAAGTGCCAAACACATACAATTCTTATGTCCTTCAACAAAATCTTTTGTAACCAGGCCCGATTCCAGCGTTCACCTCAAATAATATTACCAAAGACAAGTTAAATAGCAATTCTGACTGTGAAATAGAATAGGAAATACTGGTTGCTGTGCATGTCTTTTGAAATGGAATTATTGAATGATTAATTACTGTTCTGCCCTAATAATTACTGAATTATTAATAGCTTTCAGAGAAAGTGACTCTAGAGATACCAACTTTTTCACATTAAAATCTCTAGCAAGTAGCTTATATTTAGAAGATCATGGTAGGAGTCTGTGTCTCTGCTTGTTCTGCATATTCGACACCTCATTGTTAGATGTCTAGAAGCTGTCACTAGCACCTGAAGAGGCAACATTAGAACCTCATTGATACCCAGGCTAATTTTAATTACTCTCTATTGTGTAGAATAGAAATAAATATTAGTTAAAATTAATACTAGATACTAATTAATAATAGACCTCTCACAGACACTTTCAAAATAACCCAGGCAAACAGTTCCCATAAATATATTTATGTTTTCTTTTAGTTAACTAAAAATAGATTTTGATGTCAATATCTTCCTCTGACTAAGGAACTAAAGATCTCTGTTACAAGGTTAGGTCCTTAAAAGGAGCAGATAAATCCTCTAATAAGCGTTGTGTGGGTAGGTATTTGTAAGCTACTTTTTCAAGTATCCCAGTGAGGGGTTTTGTGGAATTGTATTCTGTTGTTTTCTTTGCTCTCTCCATTCTGTTTGCCCTCCTCCTTTCCATTCTCCTAAACAATAATTAATGCACAGGATCAGCATGGTTGCTGCTGCCATGAGAATATACTGCAGGAGGAACAAAAGAATGACGTACACTTTGAAAAGGAGCCAGATAGTGAAAAATGATTACAGCCTTCTTAATTATGGGCTTTTCAGAGCAGCAGGTTTAGTTTTGCATCACTTCAAAAACTAATAGTTTCATGGCTTTTTTAAAAACAAGAAAACGAAAAGAACCATTATAAAAAGAACAGCAATTATTTATTTGTTTTAGTGTAATATCTGGAAAAGTTTAGGCTGTAGAATTGCTTTAAATAAATCATTTCAGAAAAAGAAACAAATATCACTTAAAAATACAGAAAATGTGATTCACCATTTCCTCTCAGCCAGAGATGTTTGTTGAAGACCGGGTTCCCTGCTGCTGTCACAGTCATTATCTTTGATTTCTGTGGGAGCAGGGCAGCAGCATTTACCTATGCCTGTGGTCTTTGGTCATCACCACCTTATATAGCCAAGGGGCAATATTCGTGCTTGGGAGAGGAGGTTCTCTGTCCTCTCCTGAGGTCTGTGCCTGCTCACCAAGCCGTGTACAAGGTGGGTAGTCACCGCATCCCTCTTGTGCTTGGGTTTACGGAGGGTTTGGATGGTTTCTGTTTCTATTAGAGCATGGCTTTTGGAGGGCTGCCAGGGCATCAAGGCCAGCCCACATGAGTTAGAGCAGCTTGTCCATCTCCCCTTCATTTCAGGGGATGCTCAGCTGCCTTGTGGCTTATGTGCAGAGAGCCTGTCCAGAGTGGGACCAGCCAGAGCTCAGGGAGAGCCCACTCAGGCTTTCTGCTCCTCTCCTGGCCATGCCTCTGGTAGGAGCAGCTGCTGGTGCCTCTTGACTTGTGCTGCCTCATCCTCCCAGAAATAACCTTCCATTCAGACTCACAGGTGGAGCAGGAGAAGACTTCTCAGTTGTCTATCAGATGCTCTTCTTTTCCTAAGTGCTTGGTCTTCATCCCCCCCAACAGACAGGCCAGCATGTGTATTAAACTTGCTAGGGTAATCGCTTTCCAGATTAGAAATGAAAAAGAGAGAGAAAAAAAAAAAGTGCAATTCTTCAAATACAATGGTCCCAGGTAGAGCTATTCTGTTCAGCCAGAACAGAGACTGTAGCTGATGGTTGTTGAGACTGTCTAACCTAATCTTCTTGAGGTGGGCTCTTGGGCGTTCCTGTGTAACCCCTTGTTCTGAGTCCACCATCAAAGCCATGGGCAGATGACAGTATGATGGTCTGAACACACACGTACATACACTGTGCACCCACAAAACCCCAGTGGGTCTGTATCTGGTATGTGGTGGATTTGGTACCACTGATCAACCCAAACATGCCTTTGTGCATTAAGTGTGCCTTTTAGAAATGCCTGGTTTTTATTTTTAAAACCAGTTGTTAGCCTGGAACATCTTCAGTTATCCTCTCAGTCCTCTTAACAAGAAATGTTAAGCCTTAGCATTATCTGAAGATGGGTTTTAGGAAGTCTTGCAGTTGCTAACATCTGAATCCTAAGGTAGCATTTGTCTTCCATGAAAAAAAGAGATTAATGGAGCACTCTCACTGTCATCAAAAGCTGGAATGTTACTTTGCTGTTTCACACAACTTGCTTTGAGTTATGCAGGCAAGCATTGTGTCAAGTGTGAAACTACTGATTTTTCTTTTATTAATACCATTTTAATATTGATTACCTGATCAGATTGTGTGCACTGTGACCTAGAGTGAATGGGGTAAATTTCAGATATGAGTTGGTTCCAAATTTCTTCTAAAAATGATGGAAGTTGTTATCTGATAGCTCATGGGGTCTTTATTTTGATAGCTGTTTTAATTGGGGAATTTTCTCTGTTTAGCATTAGAATCTGAACTTTGCCAAGGGTTGGATTAGTATAGAGGCACTTCTCTCAAGGCTTTTCAGGAAAGATTTCTGTTAAGAAGGTTTCTGTGGAAAAAGTAGGTACGTTAGACTTCATTTCTGGTATTTCTATGATAAAGGGTGAGAGGGGGGAAACCTAACCAAGTGTCTCAGCATTACTTGTTCACCATCGTGAGAAGAATGAAATCGCAGCATTTTTCCTGTACCTCTGATGCATTTTTTAATCTAAACATTAGTTTTAATAGCTCTGCATCTTGTTATCTACTTCTGTCAGCATCATGCATGTTTTAATGTATAGGGAAGCCCATGTTTCCCTTTTACTGAATGTGCAATGTCTCTTCTTTACCCTGAGCTTGCGGTAGGTGAATGTCATGATAGTACTAGGGCACTTTCACACTAGTTCTAAAGTGACAGGTTGATTTATGTGTTTATTTTTATAATATTGAGAGAAAAAGTAGTTAAATACCACTATTTGATATGCGAGAAGAAAATACTTTGTATGCTTCACTTCTGTCATGTGAAAATTCCTAAATTGCTTTTGGCAAGTAGATAACTTAGAAAGAAATTGCTTTAGTGACAGAAATATTTTGAAAATAAACCTTGAAAATGAGAATATGAAACCTCTAATTATCTAATGGAAGACTGAAGAGGTTTTAAAAAAGCAAAACAAAATGTAAACGCTAGAGTTGCTGTAGTTATCTGACCTCTCTACCCGCTGTGGTGTATCTATATATTGTGGGTATGTAGGGCGCGTTTTTCCAGATTCCCCTTAGCCGCAAAATGTTTTGGGTGAGGCGCTGGGATCAGACAAACAGTGGAGAGCACTCGCTTGGAAAACATGTTTGCTTTGCAGGCAGCAGAATTTGTGGAGGCTGATAATTTCTTGAATTTAGTAAGGTTTTTTTCTGAATTTCTTTATTGCTTCTATAGTTTTTCAGTTTTGTGGCCTCCCCATTGCTTTGCTGCCAGGGATCGGGGCATGTATTTCACCTCAGAGCCTGATGCGATGATGTTCCCACGGGTTTTTTGTTTGGAGGGGGCTAAATGCCCACTGAATGTTCAGCCTTGGACTGGGACAGGTTACGGCTGCTGGCTGTATGTGTTACGCTAGTATCGAACCCGTGCTCTTCCCAAGGATTTGCTGCCGGTAGAGTTTGAGTCTTGTTAAAAGTAGGTGTCAAAAGTTCTCCTTGGGTCACAAGTAAAGGAAGGTGAAGATCATTCTGGGATCTCTAGGACTCTTGTGTCAGAAGAGATCCCCCACATCCTCTTCTTTAACACTTTGGCTGTGAACTTAATAGTCCTTTCTTGTTTTTCATGCCTGTGGCTCACCGGTATGCTGCATTATCACTGCAAGGGAGGAGTATTTGCCTCTTTATTCGTGAAAAAGTCTTGCTATTCTGTACAACTAACTTGTGACCTCTGACTTGAATCCTTACAAAACTTTGGTAAGGAAAGGAATTAGAAGGGGAACAGGTTTGGTGGATCTTGTTCATGTCCACTGGAATTTGGGATTTCTTTTGAAATCACTAATGTCATTCTTGACTATGAGAGAGACTAGATGATGACTTCACCTCCCTGTTACTGCCATCTCAAAAAGCCTACATCAATCCGAGGAAACAAAATACGCATCTTTACTGTTGCAGCATGAGGTTTGCGTTCATTGCTGTGGCAGTTCAGCAAACGTGCCTGTGTCTGTGGGCATCTAGCTAGATCGTGACAAGTTTAGGTCATGGTGTCTGTATTGCTGCAGGGGAATGGCTCTTGCAGACATGTCTGCATAGGCAATATTCATGTCAGGAAGCTGAGTATATCCTTATTCAAACTGATATATAGCTTTAAAAATGACTCTGTAATTTATTATGTCCCTGAGAAAAAATTGTAAGAATTTTTGGCCTCCAAAAGACATGAATTTCTGTACTTCCAAAATGCAACTGCTCCAGAGAAAGGAAGCTACCAGTGATTGCAACGATAGAGTATGGCAATACCCAGAATAAAATGTAAATGAGACAGAAAGAATATGAAAAACTTGGTTAATCTGTAGTCCAGGATAAGGCCGGGATCAGTCTCTGCCACTGCTCTGATCCCAGATTAATCCTTTTGAACACTCACAGTTAACAGCTGTGAGATGCTGCTTTCGTGCTTAATGTGATATGAAGGGTCCCTTTTGGTATTGGCAGTAATTTTTGAAGTATCTGGGAAGATTCGCTGCTCATCCTCAAGGCATCGTACCAAGGAAGTTACACGTGACACAGACTGATGATGAAGGCTGAAGGAGAATGTCTGATTTGAGAATACCTCAAGGGAGAAGGACTCCAATGTACTTTTTTTAATTAAACTTTAACTTTTGTATTCTTTTGGATAAAATAAGAGCAGAAAACCAAACAAACACATGACAAAAAATACTTCAACTTGCAATTATTATGGCCCTAAATAATAGTTGCTTTTAACTGGCATAAGTTGGTGTTGTTGCCAAGAGAAACAGTCCCACCTTCCCCTGGCAGCTTGTTCACATTCCTCCGCCGTTGCCTCCTCCACTGTGCCAGCACCAGGGTACGCGCAGCTGTGTATTGACATGGGCTGAGGAACCGATGCAAGGTAACATTAATTCGAGGGAAATCGCTTGATTTTTGTCTTTTGGTTTTATCTTGGATGAGTTAGCTGCTCCAGCTTGCAGCCTGGCTCTACCTGTGCCAGTGAGATGGGAGGAACAGCACAGGGCAGGAGCAAGGGACCGAGAAGAGCAAGTCCTGCTCTTTGGGTGACAGTGTGACACCACGGGGGAATTGTGCTGGCCTATGTGACAGGAGAATAAAGAATTAAAGGGTGAAGTTCCTGGATTTGTCACCTTTTAAGTCTCATGTTTTGCAGAACAGCGAAGGGTAGTAGCAAGCAATGCGCAAACTGCCATGGTGTAAGGGTGTGAAGCATTATTATTTTTCTATATTTGAGTTGTCAGCTCTCAACAACTTTATAATGCTACACAAAGGTTTTGCAAATTGTCATTGTATGCAACAGCCTTTGATGTCCCATTTCTGGGTAGGTGGTGTTCATGGGATCCTATTATACTGTGGACGCAGTGAAACTTCTCTGTTACAGAGGTTTTTTTACAATAGGTTCCCTTTGCTTTTGTTCTGGTGTATAATTCTCTGTAAAAGTGCTTTGTTTAATGCTTCTACAATGGAGTTGATACACTAGTTTTAACTGCATGTATGTACAAAGGGCATCTAAAGATCTGGAGTTAGTTGAGCAAAGATTAATGTTATCTCTGTAGCTGTTTTCTCCTTGGAAAGAAAACAAAGTGAATTGCATGTGAGTGGGTGTAAAGAGGCTAAGGAAAATTTTCTGATAGGCCTCTGTATATGTATTGGACGATGTTTGCTTCCTTGTGCAACTCTACTGACTCTTGGCCAATATTTTTTTATCATGAAGTGAACTTGTACAGGCATATAGTTATTTATCATAAACAACCTATAACCTTTAAATTCTCTTTTTCATCTATCATCCTTTTGAATTAAATATCCTTTTCATAAACAACTGTGTGGTCTTCAATGCACAGTGTCATAATTTGCTTATGTAGCTCAACTTAAGACAAAAATGTCTTTTAACACATTTGGGACAAATGGAAAATGCAGCTGTACTGTCCTTATTAACCCACCCCCTGCTTTTTTCTCAACAGCATTAAAAAAGAATGCAGTTGGAAAAATATTAATTAGTAGAGGTGATCCTGTACGTGATTTCTTCAGTTACCACTGTTGATGATGACAGCAGCTTCTGCCCTTGCTCCTGGACATCCCATGTGTGCAGAAGGATGTCTCTCTTCATCCTTTTTCCTTCTTTTCTTTCTTTTTATGTCCTGGGTACAACTTCCCTAAAGTGGCCAAATGTTGTGGGGTCCCTGAGTCCCCCACAGCCCCTCTCATGGCAGCTCTGATGCAGAACTGGGGGGTCTCGATAGCAACCCCAGGCTCCCTGTGCGGATTCCTCTTCACTGCTGGTCTCGTGAAACCCTTGCTCTGTTGGAGCTGCTTCACAGTAGCAAGAAGAGGAAAGAAAACAAAGGCCATGGAATAGCGCTGTAGGGATGGTTTTGTGAAATGTGGAGGAGTTTCTTAGTAGGAAAATAAGAAAAAAAAAAATCGTCCTCCTTTCACAAACTGGGATCCCAGCCTCACCCATTGGCTTCTCCAACATTTGCTGAGTTACTAGCTTTGATCTCCTTGTCTCCAAGGGACTTTATTTCATTTCCCTGACCAACATTGGAAGCGTTAGTCCAGTCCATTAACTAGCTTTGGCAGACACTTTGGAAAACAGTGAGGGAACCTTGGAGCTGGGAATTCCTCTTATTTGTCGGAATAAGCTACTGTCGACGAACTGTTTATGCCTGTTTTAACCTCCGTGCCCAGGTGAGCATTGGGCTGCTGGAACTTCCAGCCTGCACAGGCAGAGCACTTTGTCCTGTTCCACACACTGTGTGTGAGTGTTACAGCTTGGAAACTGAGGTGTGTAATGTTATTGGGAAAAGAGAATACCAAGCTGGGTTACTGGGGGCTAAAGAATTGCTGATGGCTTCTTCCCAGCCTCAGTCCTCTCTAGAATGGAGGTAAGTTCCCGTGCTGCCTCCTGCATCTGCACAGCTGCCTTCATCTACAGTAATTTTTCAAACCACTAATGAGGATAAATGCAACAAAAAATCAAAACACAGAATGAGCCTTAGTCTGTAACTTAAGAAAAAAATGAGGTTTTAGGCCTTTTGTGCTTTATATCCATTTAATTAAAAATTAACTTTTAAAAATTGATCTTAATTGCGCTGGAAGCATCTTCTCTTGCAGCAGATGTTCAGTAAAATCTAGGCTGGGCTTTTAACATCTATGTTTCTGGTTGTGATGTCGTTGTTGTGAAAAGTTGTCATCAGTCTGAATACAGCATTTGGCAAGCCACCTGCCTTTCCTTGTCTCTTCTCTTACCCACTCGTTTCCTTTTGAGGTTGATACTGGGAAGCATAAACCTGAAGAAGGCCTCCCTTCTAAAAATTTGCTTCTCACATTGTGTTCTCCTGCTAATGCTTATTTTATTAGCCCCCTTCTTACTCTGGCAGCGAATGCAATGACGTAACATTCAGGGCACTTTTCCAACCTCTGAAATTTTACAAGCAGTACACAGTGGAAAGATTTACAAATCTGTTCCAAGATACATATACACTGGGTGTGTGTATCCAAATGTAAATATTCAGATCTATTTGTTAAGTTTTCAATTTGCTAACTTGTTAAGGGTTTATATTTGTGTGTCCATGGAGGATCTTTTTGTGATCAAAATGACAGCAGATTTCCTAGGGGGGAGAACAGCCCCTTTCTTATCTTGATGTTCCCCACAGCTTATCTGGACTCCTCGAGCATCCACGTACTGGATGTTGACAAGGAGAGAACTGGCAGCTCAACCAGGTCTGTGTTGCTGACTAGTTCTCGATGCCTAGTAATCTATTTGAAATGACGGGCTGCTGCGGGTTTGAGGTGATGACTTGGGTATTGAGCCTTTCTTGTCTCTGAATGAGACTGTTTTCTGTTGTTTTGTTAAATCACAATTTTTTTTTTTGAAATGTTGGGGTTCTTCTGAAGTCCGTCACTTTTTGGATGGAAAGCTGTAGCTCTTAGGTTCTTCAGAACAATGACAGAGACACAATGACAGTTGTTATGATAGCTAATGCTCTGTCCTCCATAAGGGAAAAATGATACTGGTTTTCTCTATATAATAGTTTAATACTTGCAATAGTTTAAAAATCAGGTTTTATTGCTTTCTGCAATTGAACTGTTTTGTGTTTTTTGTTTGGGGTTTTTTTGGGGGGGGTTGTTTGTTTTTTGCTTGTGTTTTTTTTTTTTCTAAATTGCAAGTAAGGTATTGACTTGTAGGCAAAATCCACTTGTGGTTAATAGGCAGTCAGATTGTCTTGAAAAATGTCATCTTCCAGTTCGCAGATTCCACAGCTGATCAAAGGCAATCTGACCACCTAACTTTTGGTCACAGTATTTGAGGGAGAGGCTAGCTATTATAAAAATGATTTAATTAAAATCTAGATGCAAATCATTAACACTGAAGTTTCTCAAAGTTTGAGTTTTCTTTAGACACAGGTTTTGATCACTTTTATTTTTTTATAAAAGCTAGCCTCTCCCTCAAATACTGTGACCAAAAGTTCATAGTTTTGCAAATTTCTGTTCTTGATTTTTATTCTTAGGTTTATTCCCATTCCTAGGACTTAGTGTGGGAGAAATTCTTAACCTTGAGTGTCTGGTATAAATCCCTTAGATTTTAATCATCTGCCAGGGAACATCCCATCAAATGACAGTGAAGACAGTATAAACTTTGAGACCAGTGTCTTGGTTTAATGATTTTTTTCTTTTTTTAATTACCAGTCACATAATTTGAAACCATCAGTGGTAAGGACATAAATCTTGCAGCATCTAAATAAATGTTTCTTGTTAGAAACCCCTCACCTATGTTCACTTGCTTTTCTGCTTAAGGTCATTACATGTTCTGTGCCAGTAAGCCTGTGCTTTAACGTTCCAGTAAATTCAAAATCAGATAAACTTTTAAAGATTTAGAAGGTATACTAACAATGCTTGGCATGTTTGCAATAACAATTTCTCAATTTCTGTTTTATATGCCAAAGATAGTTTTTAATTTGGTAATGCCTTTCCAGCATGCTGTGAAATGTTTGAGGGGTTTCGATAGTGGGAGGCTACATGATATTGTCTGTTTCTGAAGAGGAAAAACTTGGGCATCCAGTGTCTGTTGCTAGGTCTGTGGTTTCATAGTTGGGGTAACCCAGTCTGTGGTGCGTGGGCCACCCTTGGAAAAGGTTGTCTGGTCCCTGGTGAGATGTTTGGGCAATCTCTGGCGATAGCGTGAGCAAGCTGAAGAATAACCTGCCCTTGCTGGGCTGTGTTTCAGCTGGGTTTGGTGCCCTTACATAGCTCATTGCATGAGATGCACAATGGCTGGTAAGAGCCCTAAAGAGGGACTGGGATCACAGGATTTGTCTTTTAATGACAACCTGCGGTGACATTGACTTACAATGCTTAAGAAACCTGAGAACCCCATGGTTTAAGACTCCCTGAGGGCAGGATTATCCTCCTGTGTTCTGGGGTGATGCATGCCTGTCCTGGCAGGGCTCTGCGTACACTCCTGCGTGTTACCGGCATACGTTGTACGTGTTTTAGTAATACTGATGTTATTTTTCAGATTACTGTATCTGAAATATTATGATATCTGCAATAGCTATGTCACCTTACTGAAGTCTGCAGATAAGTTTGTATTCTAGTTCATCACCTTACGAAATTATTAAACACAATTGCCTGAAAAAGCATTTGGTATCAGTGTAGCAAAAAAAAGCATGAAAAGGTCCAGACGTGACCTTTGTCAGGTTACTTGAGCCTGGGAAGGAAATATTACCCATGCTTGATGGAGCACGTGTCTGCACCCTTTGCTTCCTCTTGACTGAATTGGTATTTGAGTACCTACTTAACAGCAGGCATGTGCTCAGATACATTCCTGGATCCTGGCCTCATCTCTGCCTCAGAAAGCGAGTGCTTTCTTCTTGCCTATCAACCTTTCTACCCATCACAGAAATGCTACACCCAACTCTGCAAGAGCAAAATTTTGGCTTTCTTGCCTGGCAGACAGGTGAATCTTGACAGTATTTATTGGAGAAACTTTTGGAGAAACTGTTTTGGAGAGCAGTGGGATCAGGTGGAGACTGGAGCCCATATGTTTGGCTAGACTATTCTGGGTTTTGCAGAGTGAATGGCCAGAGTTGCCACTGAAATAAGGAGTTACTAGGACTTAAAGGAGCAAACAAGAAACAATTTCAATTGAATTAATCTATATCTGAGTAGCATACAGTCATGACAAAGAACATGAATGCACCATGTTCTTAAATAACATTTCTCATCTATAGCTTAGGTGGGTATAGATGAGAAATGGAGTAAAATATTTTGGCTTTTACTAGATTCAATTCTCTATAAAATCTTTTTTTTCCTAGCTGGCTTCTGTTCCTCTTAAATGGCTGCAGTGCCTAACTGTAAAATTGCTGCTTGTGATGGGCAAATCAATAAGGGCTTATTAGTGTGCTCTGCTGCCTCTCATTGCCATCCCTGCCGCAGTGCCCTTCCTTCAATGAAGGGATGCTGGGACATCGTGTCCCCGATGCCCTCTGTTTTGTGTCTAGTGAGGTAGGAAGGTCGAAGGGGATGCGGGAGCTGAATGACTCAAATATCCATTAAAAACGCGCCCTTCTGTGAGCAGCAGGGCAATGAAAGCCTGGTTCCCCCTGAGTTCACCTTGTGTTTGCATTTTCTGGTGCCAAATAAGACATTGGTTTCAGCTTTGCAGTTTTTGAAGCCTTCATGACTAAATTCTGGTGGCTCCTCAGTGTTATTCTTGTCCTCTGCTTCGCTCTGTATTGTCATCTGTCCTTGTTATGTTTGGGGCTTTGCTAATACAGCAGCTAAACCTAGCTGATGGCATTCAAAATAGAGAAGAAATAAACGCATAACGTGAGTGATAAGATTTGCCTTTTTTTTTATTCTCATTCAGGCACAAGTTCAGGAGCTGGTGAACTGCTGTGTTTGTTAGGGAAGGTTGGTCCCAGCCAGGAATGGATACCAGTGCTAACACAGCTGTTTCCAAAAGTTATAGCAAGTTTTGGTTTTATTTAAATTAAAAAAAAATGTTGAATTTTAGATAGAGATCACTTGGGGTCAAGCTATCATAATAAATAGCAGACTGTGCTATCACACAGTGACAGAGAACAGACGATACTGGAAATACCAACAAAAATATGCCTCATAAAATCAGAAACCATCATCCTTTCTGATAAACAACGTGATCCTAAAGCTCATCTGTTCAAAAGAAAAACAAATTACCACTTGTAAGTAAAGTGAATCTTAAAATGTCTTGATCAGACCTTCACGTTTTAGTAAATTGCTTCTAAATGTAGTATCAAATCAAATACTCCAGCAGAGCATTTGTGTTTCCACAGGAGTGTTGCAAACTTCAGTCTCTTGTGTTTTTATACAACTTGTGACTTTGCTCTGTGCAAAAGGTGTTGCTAATAGCAGTGCTTTTTATTTACCAAATATTCTGAATAGTCATTTGGCTCCAGTGCTATCAAATTATAATCTTATTTATTCCAGGAGCTCTAATCAAAGATGTGGCTCATGGTTTATTGCAGGCTTTGCAGATAAAAAGCCATTAGTCTTGATGGTTGGCAAATCATTTAAACCATTCTTCAGGTACAGCATTCTTGGGACAGTCTGTGGACGATATTACCAGCACAGGGATAATGTGGTGGGGAAACGTACCAGAATTTGGAGGCTGATGTTTAAAACCAGAATTTTCTGCATAGTGTTGTGTATTTTATTAAGTTTTTGTCTCAGAACTCTCTAGTTTCATAGAGGTGCAACTGTTTCGAAATGCAAATACAAATGCTAATGTATTAAGTTATTTAAAAGGAAAATGGTAAAAAAAACAGAGCAGAGCTTTTCTACACTGCGTAGAAGATAGAGGTGACTGTAGCCCACCAGCAATATGGTTACAAGATGAACTCTACACCCTTCTCTTAAATTTGTCTTCCTTCAGTTATCTTCTATTACAACTGGGGCAGCTATGATCCAAAAAATGCACCTAGAAAGGATCTTGCTAGTAGGGAATTCTTAGTGTACTACAAAGACAGGCTGAATTATGCTTTAGCTTCTCTTTAAAACTCCTGGGATTTTCTTTTGTTTTCCCCTCTCTCAGATGATGAGTCATCATGTTTATCACAATCATACATCACTACCTAGAAATCACATAATTTATTTAGAACTGCTGACTTCCCCATTTTATCTGCTAAACTAAGCAAGTACTAAACTGGCCTTGATCAATGTGCTTCAGTCAAGGGTGCTGGCAATTTACTGGCTCTGACCTTCCCTGTGTGTCTGAGAGCTTAAAAGAACAGGGAAGGTCAATGGCAATTACACCATTTAGGAAATTAATGGAGAGTTAGGCAGCTAAATAACTCCAAGGTTTTAGACTAAAGCTTGATTTATTTCTTTTTTTCTTTCTCTTTTTTTTTTTTTAATATCAATATCATCACTTAGCAGGCAAAGGTTCGTTCATTTGTGGTGAACAAATCAGGTAGATCTAGCAGCAGTGAGTTCAAATGAATAAACTGCCTTTGCACTTCTGAAAAATAGGCTTTCAGGCCCTCTAGAGAATGTTAATAAAAATAATTATCTGTTCACTCTGAAACTGTTAAAAGATCCACATAACACTAATGCAGGCTGCCATATTAGTCATGTGTTGGACCAGCCTAATCAAATTTAATCATATTTTGTCAATCCAAAACTCTTAATTTTGGCCAACAGAAGATGTTTAAATATGCAGTGCATTGTAAGTGTATACATATCTATAAATCATTTCTGCAATGTCTAATAATGTTTGATGTTTTCATTTCTGAGCATCTAATCTGAGATGCTTTCAAAAGTCCTAAAAATCAAGAGTGTGTTCTACGTATGGCCTGGAACTGCGTTGTCAAGGCATTTGAAGCTGAAAAATTAGAACCAGAAGGAACCAAACCTCATTAATTATGTTGTCTCCTAAGGTACGATATGCTCTTAGAATTCCAAAGGTTGGTTGTTTTCAACATGAAATGGAGCAATCCTTCTAAATGCTTTGCTCATTGGTGTGTGTGTTCTGAGGGATTTCTTAGGACCAAGGACACAATGTGGAGAAGAGTTGACAGGACTAAATTGTTCCTAATTTTGTAGCTGACTCCTTCAAAGAACTGAAGCTCGACTGTTCTGGGCAAGCTTTTTGTGTTTTAACCTTGTGATATGAACGCTTCCGAGCCATTCAATCCAGTGCAGCGTAACAGAAATAAAATTAAATCCTCTTTCAGCAGCTAAGAGTCATTTTGTCTTAAGCCTATTAGTAAAAGACCACTTTCTACTTTTTCCTTACCTGCACTGTGTATCTGCTGTGTGCTCACTTCTTAGATGTAAATCACAGAATCACAGAGTGGTTTGGGTTGGAAGGGACCTTAAAGATCATCTAGTTCCAACCCCCATGTGTAACTGTACATCATGAAGAATTTCAGTATCTCTAGTCAGGTTTTGGTTTAAAAAACATTTTTGTGCAGTCAAGCATGTACGTTGAAAATTACGTATGAAGTTTTTTTTTAGGGAAATACTTCTACAGGAATTCCTGCTTACAATTATTTTTTAGCCATCAGCACGTGTGAACTAGTTTTTGGTGTTCCCCGTCTGGTAGCGATGACACCAGGATGGTTGCTACTTTTGCCAGGTCACTATGATCTTAGCTAAATTTTACACTTTCCATCGGAAGTCTTGAGTTGAACGCACATCTTTGTATGTGGCTGGTGCTGTCACGTGCTGTCCAATGCAGTGGTATTTAATGTGATGGCGTTTTGAACTGAGGCATTATTTCTGCCCTGGGTTCACCGCTGGTGTGGGCGTCATTTTGTCTCCAGCCTTCTCCATGCTCCCCAGTGATGACAAGTTGAAAAAGACAGTCATTATCTTCTGCTCTCAGGCTCCCAGAATGGAGCAGGATTTGCAGCCTGGTATTTCTCTAAGAAGCTTTTGTTCACTTAAAGGACTTTCATCATCTGAATATTCATTTATGCATCAAATTGCACATTTCTTGAGAAAGATGACTGAAGCTTTTCAGTGATGTAGATTGAGATGCAAAAATTAATCATAAATCACTTGAAGAATTCTGTCTTTAAATTCCAATGTTGCAGTTGCTATAAGAACATGTATTTAAACTATTTTTTCTGCAATAAACTTTCAATTCTTCTCATAGCAAATGAAAAATATTACCATCTGCTCTGGATGTCTGGGACTACAGTTATTTTCTGTTCATGTGTTTCATTTAACTAAGCTATGAACACTATTTAAATTTCTATAGAAATAATTTTACTGGGGAAATAATTAACTATAGTCTCTACTAAGTGTGCATATGTGTGAAGAATGTGCTGTTACTGGAAGGATCCATTCTTTGTAGGATGAATCCTATAGTTTTTTTGAAAGGTGTGATGAAGATGAGGAAGAATTATTCTGCTCTTATTTGCTTCTCCTATTAGCACCACAAATGCATCTTTTTTATACTAAGATGCTGATACTGAGTTTTAATAAATCAATTTAATGAGTGCAGAATACTGTCTAGAGGACACTGGTTAATATATGGAAATGAATGCACTTAGTAGACGGAAGTGACTGGAAGGAGGTGCAGAAGTGGAATCAACTGCACAGGTACCTGTGGATGTTAAAAACAACTCAGTGAACCAAGAAAGTAACTTATGTGGAGCTTTGAACCCAATAATTTTATTCTGATTGGAAATACCTGAAAGGCAATTATTCAGATGACACTTAAAGTTATGGAAGAAATGAGTGTCCCTGGCAAATGCTTAATTGGCATTTTCTCTGGTAGGCGCAGTGGACAACTGTGCAGAGACAGTTTTGCCTGGAGTCTCGGAGGTTCAGAATCATTCATTGCAGACAGGTGGTGAGTTTTTACAGTGATTTCGGGTGGAGGAGGGAAGCAGAAGCAGGAAGGTACTGTAGGAAGGAGATGCTTGGCAGGAACAGGAAGTGCTGGAGTATGCCCAAAGAAGAGGAGCAAAGCTGGTGAAGGGTCTGATGAGGAGCAGCTGAGGGAACTGGCGTTTAGCCCAGAGAAACGGAGGCTGAGGGGAGATCTCATAGCTCTCTACAACTACCTGGAAGGAGGCTGTAGCCAGGCGAGTGTCAGTCTCTTCTCCCATGTAACAAGTGATGGGAAAAGAGAAAATGGCCTCAATTTGTGCCAGGGGAGGTTTAGATTGGATATTAGGAAAAATTTTTTCACCAAAAGGGTTGTCAGGCATTGGAACAGGCTGCTCAGGGAAGTGGTGGAGTCACCACCCCTGGAGGTATTTAACAGGCGTGTAGATGTGGTGCTTAGGGACATGGCTTAGTGGTGGACTTGGCAGTGCTAGGTTAATGGTTGGACTTGATGATCATAAAGGTCTTTTTTAACCTAAATAGTTCTATGATTCTAAATCAATAATGTGAGTGCATACAAAAGACACTCCATTTAAGGAGGCAGAATATAGGAAAGCATTGTTAATATATATTTGAGAAAACTAAAACTAGTTTTTGTTGTTTTTTTAAATTTAATTAATTTTATTTTTCATGAGAAAGACATAACTTTATCCCAAATAGATTTTCTTCCATTCATTTCTAGATGCCAGTTGCCCTTTGGCGTGCTGGTATTTTGGGTTCTTTGGAATTACGTATGAAGTGTGTTTATTGCCTTTTGCGTTACACTTCAAATGTTAGCAAGGGCATAAACATTTAGGTCAGGTTCAGGATGAGGTCTTCCATTACTTCTTAATATTCTGCCTTGAGTAGTTGCAATCTGCTTTTGTGTGCCGCCTTGGAGGAACCTCATGTTGGTGGGAACGAAAAAGAAGCAAAGCCAACATGGTTTTTTGTAGGAGATTGATTAGACTTAGACAAGAAAACTGCTTTAGGAACTCTAGAGAGAAGGGGTTTAACTTCTGTTGCCTTACACCAGAAGACAGTAGCAAAGCCATGGAGAGGCATTAGGAGTATTGGTTCCTCTTCAGTTCTTGAGGCCACATGAAAGAAATCTTTACAACTCTTCTGTACTCATGGATTGCAGTAATCAGTTATGTGTGGTTTCGATGTATCTCCTTTAGCATTTCCCATGATAGTCTTTTTTCCCTTCCAAAGTCATGCATTTTAGTTTAGGAAAGTGGGACTTGCACAGTTTATTTTGATCTGTCTGATGGTCTTTTCCTCTGCTTGCCTAGCCTTTCCAGCCTCCTTGTCCCAGTCCTTCTCATAGCTTCTGACCTATTTTAACCATTATCTCAGTGGTGGGCTGTGAGGTCGTTGCAAGTTGGGTGAATATTGCCACCCAGATGGAAGAGAGAAATCAGATTAGTTCTTTCACCAACAAAAAAAAATTGCAGTGGGAGCCCATTCTCTCCTAAACCTGCAAAGGGAGAAATGCTGTCAATGCATCTGCCACATAAAAACAACAACCAAAAAAAGTCAAAGGAAGCTCATGTTTTACTAAACTCCAGCAGTTCCAACTACTAGACAAAAAGCCGTAGGAAACCAGCTTCATTAGTGCTTCATTAGCTTTGCTTAACAGACTCAAAGGGAATTGAGCACTATACACAAGAGTTGAATACTGCTCCAAATGCTTCAGATTATTTTCGAACTTGTATTTTTCATGAGCTGTCTAAATTGGCCAACATCTGCGAAGATATTAGAAAATGTTTCTGCTACTGGAAAATCAGAATATTCCCCTTCCTCAACCTGCTTCATTGCTTCTCCTTTCTTCTGCCCTGCTGAGCCTGCTTCCATCTGCTTTTAGGTGACACAATGCAAACTCTCTGAAACTGCTGAACTTTGTCACACAGGGTAATTTGTATAAGCAAGGCATTCTTTCAGGTCTGAAGTATTTTATATATATATTTATATATATCTGTTTGTTTATACGTATTCCTTATGCCTGAATGCTGGATAGACACGTAACATGATTTTTTTTTTTTTCTGCTGAGACCCTTGCATATTTATGGTTGTTCTTAGCTATATTTAGTTTGTATGATTGCGTTCTTTCAATTTAAACAAGTAGTGTTTAGAAAGAAAATGTTCCAAAGTGGGCCACATGCTTTCCTCTTGTATGGCATTTTTGTTCGATTATGCAGCACCCAGTGTCAGTGGAACTGAGGTATTTAAAGAAAATACACATTATAAACTCCAGAGGGTATTGACTTAGGCAGCAATGCTGATACTTAGCAAATGCCTTTCCTGATCACAAGTAAATAGGACTCAGGAATTTGGGAGATCTGCATGTTGTTTCTTTACAGCTGCAGAATGTATGTGATGGTGCCTCTTTGTCCTGCGCTGAATTATTATGAAGAAAGGAGCTGTGGCTTTTTTAAGGAAAGCCATAATGAATTCTGGTACAACTTCATTTTATATTTTTAGATCACAAGGGATAATTTCCTTGCCCCTTTTTTTATGGCTCTTGTCGGAATTCATGTTGCTTAATCTCCTTGGTCTGCTATTAAAACTCACCTTTGTATTTTCCACAGGCGAGGAGAGCCTAATCTTAGCTCCTGGTAATTAGTGCTAATTTAGTTCTTTGTGCTCCATGAGTGGCCAACAAAGGCCTGATACAGAATGTGCATATTTTATCTTCACAGTAAGCTAACAATCCAATCAATGAAAAGCCTTTTTTTTTTCTCCGTAATTCCTATCTTTTCTTCTTTTTTTCCCCTCTAATCATATAAACCTGTGGATGTATTGAGATAATAACGCTAAGAATCAATTTAGCCATGCTACCATTGTAATAGCAAGAATCCAGCCTCGATAGCAAGAGCACTTCTGCAGAAGCTGAGCAGAAGGTTGACAAAAATGTGTTTTGAAGGAACAGTCTTTTCATCTGTTGCCAGAACACAGCTCTTTCCAGGGCTGCATTTAGCAGCTGCTAATGCAAGAGAAAGCCACCTCCCAGGATAGCATCTGAAGAGTGCGTCCCAACGGAATGAAGAGACATCTTGGACTCTTGCCTTTGACACCCCCCCCAACGCCAACCACATCAATTGCCTTCTTGCTTTTCAGAAGCTAGCATTTTAGGAGCTCATCCTATAGAAAGAATATATTCCTTTCTTTAAGTTAGCATGTTAAACTGGTGATAGCTCCGGAATGAAGCCAGCAGCTTTGCTGCCTGTGATACTTCAGGCTCACAGAAGTCTCCCACCTCTTCCAACTGTTGGCTGTTCAATGACTGGAGACAAAATAGCTTGATACAGTCTGCCTAGCAAAACACGGTGCTGTTGGGGAACTTGGGGTGCTACAGAGGGGATATAGATGGACCACAGGCTAACAACCAAGTTCAGTGCACCCTAAAGGTAGAGCGTGCCATGTAAATTCCTGTATTACGTGTGTCAATATGATGGGGTCATTTTTAACTATATAAATCCTTAATTTAAGAGACTGTGCTGAGGATCAAAGGGAGAAGTAAACAGTTGATGCAATTTGGGAATACATTTAAAGTAGCAGGTTTATTGCATTTTAATGTATGATTTTTGAACTTTGTGTAAAGTTTGCTGTTGAAGACTGTTAGATGTAGACCTAAAATATAGGTAGCTGGTTTTAAGGAAGATGTGCAGGACCCCAGCTTTAATCTCATACAGCAGTTATGGAACATCAGGAATGGCTTCCTGCCATTAACAGGGAAGAATTTCTACTGTGGTTTTCTGCCTCGGAGTTCAAAGCATGAACGTCTGTGCTCTGAAGTCAAACAGACGAGGAAACCAGCGAGGGCTCCAGTAGAAACTCTGCTTAATTTTTGGATTTCATTTTCCTTTCCTGTATTGCTGTGAACACCCAAAAATGTTGCTGTTGTTTTCATAGGTTTGGATTTTCAATGCTCGCGAAGGCTTAATTGTTTCCTGAAGTGACTTCAGTACTGTCTTTGGATTGCACAGCAGAGGTGTCTGCTGGTGCACAAACAGACCGATAAGTCCCAGATAAGCCTTTGGATTTTACTTGCCAGTAAGCAAAGAATGGAAATGGTTCTCTCACCCTTCTCTTATCGGCAGTTGTGTTTTGTGAAGTGAGACAGGGTCAAGAGCTTGACTTCCTACTAATCCTGCACCTTGACAAAGACGTGTGGGATTGCCCAGTTGTGGGATGTCACGAGCCATCGGCTCAGATAAAATTCCTCTTCTCAATTGATGGTCATACTTGCAAAGATTATAAAAAGATGTGAGAGAGGCACAATCTACTGTTTCAGAACAGATATGCTTGAATGACAAAAACATGGCGGAACAAGCTGAATATTTTTAAGTAGCAAAACCCTGCAAAGTTAGTCATTGCAAATGCTCAGATTGAGTGTTTCTGTCTTTTGCCTGCATGTAAGTACAGCACCACATTGCTAAATCTGGTGGAATAAGGTAGGAAGCATACTGTTGGCAATGGATTTGAAATCTCAGAGAATATTGCTTCTGAGATCTTCTCAGTTCTTCCTAGCCTTGTGCCCAGGGAGTCTCCCTTCTGCTGATGTGTTTTTGTTTTACTGGGAAGAGGTGTGTTGTTGGTTCACTCTCCCTTGACCAGCCTTTGTGTGTTTAAGCTACTTTCCTAAGGAACAAAAATGTTTTTGATGATTCTGTTGCTCCTTTTGTCTGCTAGTTCATGTTTTCTCCTCCACTTTCTTCCAGTACCTGTTGAACGGTTTACCAGTTTAAAATATATCTGAAGAAACAGCAGATGCATTGAATCTCTGTAAATGGCTTGGTGAGGTCAATGAAAATCGCTGGCAGTCTAGAAAGAAGGTGTTCAAACTGATCTTCTCAGGGAGGGAAACGCAACCTCCAGCTGCGGTGAGGACACTGGAGGTTGTTCAAGAACATACGGAAGAAACTCTGGATAGGTTAGGGGAAAATAAAGAATCTGCCAGGGAGAGGGATGGCAACAGGAGTAGTAAGGTAGTAGTGAAGTGGTAAGTCTTCAGGGACTTGGGGGAAATGGGCGACGTGTTGGTGTGAGGGGTTACTGGGAATATGTCCCTGAGAAGGGCAAAGAGCAAAGACTGTTAACGATGGATGGAGGTGCGCGTACGGGATGTAGGGCACAAACCCACAGGAGATGATTTCTTGTTCCAGTGCGGGCAGGAGAACTTTTTTCTGGTGGCACCTAATTAATTGTGGTTCTGTTTGATAAATGTTAATGTATTCCTGTCGCATAAAACTGCTGTGTTAGCATGTGTCTGGTTGCCATTTGTGAATTCAAACCAGCAGTTTTGCTGTGCAAGTAGGTCTGCTTTTCAAAAGATGGTAAGTGAACTCGCGCTGACTTTTTCACTTTGGGTCAGCCTATGGCTTCATTTGTATGGAAGCATTGTATCAGCAAATCAAGAAATTATTTCTCTCTCTAAACAGTTTACTGCTGCAAAGAAAAAAGTGTTTGGACATAGCTATTTTTAGGATGCAAGATTTCTAAAAATATATTTTTCCCTAGAATTATATCAGGTACTGCATCATTGTACAAATCCATTTTTGTATGTTTTCATAGCAGTGGCTGCTATAGCTGCTGAATATTGATTAAAACATTTTGATATAAAGAATAGCTGCCAATGCATCTTCTGTATGTAAAAATTAAGCTAAACTGAGATTAACTGTATTAGAGTCAAGATGGCTGTGCTCAGTCAATTTACATTTACAGAATAACTGTGCTGCTGTATGTATTTCTAGAATGTGCTAAGAATTTACATATGTTTCATAGTCCGGTAAAAAAAGTGGCATTTGGTGATGACTTAAATAATTTAATCTTACAGATTTGAGAAATCTTTGTTAATGCTATTATTTTGAAGCATCTTTCATTGACTGTGTCAGTCAAAACTGAAAATAGGGCAAACAGGACCTGCAGATTTTCAAGTAGTTAATGCACGTAATTGATGAATAAATGGGAAAAGCATACATCTGATAAATACTATATGCGTAGAAATTGTAGCCTGCCTACAAAGAGCCATGAAACAGAACTGAATAAGGAACAAAACTGGAAATATATTCAGTGTTACTTGAATTATTTTTGCAAGCATCCAAGATCAATAAGGGTATCAGCTAGAGATTGCAGCAGTACATTAGTATTAATAGAATGCCCTTCACTTTATATTTAAAAGTAGTTCCCATATGGTTACTTCTGAGTCCTGCTGTGAATCTGGTTTTGATGAAGCATATGTTTCTGCTTCCTACCTCCTTTGGTTTAAGTGTGCAGCAAACCGAACGTGTTTCCTAGCAGCTGGATGTGTCTCGCTGGTATCTCAGCAGGGTAGCCTACCCGAGGAGTCACTACATTACTTGATGGAAACTTCTTAGCTCTTTGCAGTTTCTTTGGTGTGAGAGCTTTTCTGAATATCTGAGTGTTTCTACATCAGGTGAGGAGAGCACAAAGATGTTCTTTGGATGCATTACTCTGTTCACAGTTCTTGTGGCCCTCATCTGTCTTTCCGATTAATGACCTTTTTCCAGCTGTCCTGGCCAAGGGACAGGTGAACACAGCTCATTCCAGAGTTCATTAACACTGCCCCAAGCATCAATTAGCAGTGAAATAAGAACATGTGGACTAGTGGGATAGTTGTACTTCGCAAAATGAATCATTTTCATCCACCCTGAGGGACATGAAGAATTGCCTCCACAATGCCTCCACTATAAACTCAGATGAAATAACTGTTCTCCATCATAGCAGCACGTTCTCAAGTAAGTAAATCACCTGCTTAGTCTGTGCTCCTGTATCTGTAACAGTTCATCAAGAGCATGCTGCTGAGGCCCTGAGTGCTATTGTAAAGAAAAACAACAACAAAAACCCCTCCGACAAACCTAGCCCCAAAATAAAGAACACAGACACAGAGCTGCGGCTTTATTTTCCAAATGAAAGTGAAGAGCCCTGTAGTTAAATTTCTGCATTTGAAGTAGTATTGGATGTGAAAGCATGTGCAGCTGAGTACAGGAGGAGTCTGACTGACTGTCAGCTTTCGTTTATCATTCAAAGCGTATTTCTCTGTTCATGTAGTAGAGATCAGAGTGGCTGCAACCCAGGGGGCCGCTTTAACTCCGTCTGGGTATTCATGACAGTGGGAGAGGAGCTGCGGAGGAATGCTTTTGCTCAGCACGCGATGTGGGTCGGTGCCAGCCGCTGAAGTGGGGAGCCTCCCTCGGTCTCCTCTCAATAGCAGCATAGTGAAAGTATTCAGAGAATTAACTTGGGTGTAAATATCTGAGTTACAATACTGGACGTATAAAGTGCAATTATTTTTGATGATGCTTTGTGTCATGCTTGCTTTCTGACAAGCACTACCATGAATGGTTGGTTCTTCCACTGACATTAACTTCTCAAGGTGAATGCTTTTCAGATGGCTTTTCTGCACATCGCAAGTCACTGTGTTCCTCAGTGTCTCTGCTTTTGGTTTCTTTTCGGAAAACCTTGTAGAGAGTTCCTAATAGCTGTCAACACAAATATGGTTATGGACCAACAGCCAACTCCACTTCCCCCAAACCATAGAATAAATTAATTATTTCAGTCCTTCTGGAACACAGCAAGGGGGTGAATAGGAGGAAACGGAATCCCATGTTCTACTTTGTCGGGTTTTGTTTTGTTTTCTTTTTTCCAAAGAAGATGCATCCTAATTGTATGTACTAACAAATGTTAAAAAAAAAAAGTTATCCCCAACATACTTCAATCAGATACAAGACTGGGGATTAAGAAGGGCTTTAGTCTCAGCTCATTAATTGTGCAGTCTAAGGATATACAAGCAGGATTTTTGTTTCTTACCTTCCCCATGCTGTGGGCTGAAAGAGCCCCAAGCTACAGTATGCAGTAGATGTTGCAGGCATTCCTTAATTTTTGTGACATACATAGAAATCTTGGGCAAATTGTGCGTCAGAAATGCCAAGCATTTTACAGTATTTCAATGAAAGTTTAAATTAATTGAAATTTTCCCTGTGATTTGGAAGGTGATGGTCTTTGATCATAAGGAGAGATAGGTACTTGTAGAGAGCAGGTTACTAAGCTACTGCAGTCCTTTGTTTCTGGCCAAGAATTAAGAATTACATGTGAGCATACTTAAAAATTAAAAATCCATCAATTAATCAGAAGTGATTAAATATTTAGCAAGTGTACTGCAGAGTGCAGATTGTTCAGGCTAATGCAATAAATGCGTTCACAATTTTTCAGTTTGCATACCCTGCTGAGGACGTTGAGAGGACCTCGGTGCCAGGCTAGTCCTGCCTCAGCACCTGGGGAGGAGGAATTCCAGCTGGGCTTTGGCCGTGGGCCATTTCTCTGCTCCCATGTGTAAAGAGCAACCCCTGCTCTTTACAGTAATGCTCTTTCCCTTTTCACAGTAGAAAAAGCAGCTCAGCACAATAAACTTCATCCCCACCCCAGTAAGGCAGTGGCCCCTGGTGACCTCCCTTCCCCGGATTGCTGCAGAGAAGCTGGATGGCGGCAGGGGGTGAGGTGCGGGAGGCAGAGGCAGCTTGAGGCTGGGTTAATGCAGCTTTCCCAGGGGATGGCTGTGACAGTGGGCATGCTGCAGGTACTGCGGTCACGGCAGCAACACCGCACCTAAAGCTGCCCCGCTTCTCTCCTGCCACGTGCTTTTACAGTGAGGAATCGTGTTCAGCTGAAAAGCAGCATGTAATTATTTCCTCTCTAAAAAGAAGAAAAAGGTCTTGTTAATATAAGATGTAGAGCGATAAAACAGTAAATACTACACATAGAAAAAAAGGTAAATAGAAGTAGTAATAATAAAGTATTCCTATGTAGCATTACAGATCTTTTAAAATCACTAACCTGTGACCAGTCAGGATAATTAAACATCTGATCTCTCTCTCTCTCATTGCTAAGTAATGAAATGCCTAATTTTTAAATGTAGAAGTTTTTAACAGTCACATTAAAAAAATCTTTTGTGTTTTGCCAGTCACGGTGCAAGTGAGTTTTTAATACCACAAGCATGTCAGTCCTAACAAGTTCCCTGGAAAGCGTTAGCCTTCCTGTAAGGCTGAGCTTTGCCTTATAAGCTCTCTGCGAGTTGTAATGCAGCCTGGTGGCCGTAGCTGTCAGGGTGTCCCAGTTTACTTGTATATCAATTGGCTATATCCAAGCACCATCTGCTTGAAACCTTCTGCTGCAAGTGGAAGTTTGCACTTGAAACGGTACTAGATCAGATCAACACATTGCTGTGCGTCTTGATCGTTAAGTAGTTAGGAAGCAGAAGGAAAAATAGCAGAGTATTTTCGCTTTGGGTACAGATTAATAATAGTCTTCTGAAAAAAATAAACTTTTTTGCATATATAGGTTAAAATACTATGTCGCTTTTTCTCAGCACTGTAGGTCCTTTTTATCTACTATAATAATTTTTCACTAAGAAATATCTGAGATTTTAAAACTATATTCTAGGATATTCTAACTGTGAATTATCCAAAACCAGTGAGAAGAATTGTACAGCAAATCCAGTTAATCTTCTTTACTTTTTGCTGCAGTGATTTAAAATAAAAACCCCAAACTTTCCCATGATCTTTAAGAAAAACACTCCCACATCAGGGACTTCAGAAGGAAAACTCTTATTGTTAGCTCACAGCGGGGGTCAACTCCCAGCAAGCCAGGAGGATAATGCTATCGGTAAATTGAGCAAGTGTCCTTGCCTCTCCAATCAGCTAGTATTTGAAGGGTATTATCCTTGCTAAACTTGTCATCCACTTTACAGGGAAGTTGGACTGCAAATGTACATACTGTACTTAATATGACTTTTGAAGACTTGCCTCTGCAGTTTAGGGCTTGGATTTAATTCTTAAAGACGTAACTCTGCTGCGGCTTTATTTAATCTCTGTTTATTTGCTTCAGTTTATAATCTAGCCAGTGTGGGAGGAAACTGCTAATGGATAAATAAAGTAAACATGAAACATCTTGGAGGGAAAAAAAAAGCTGAAAAGCTGAATGTCAGTCAGATTCAGTAAATATCTGTCTTGAGATAATCAGAAAATAACTGGCAGTACTCTGTGTTGAGGAGCAGAAATAACCTTTTTGACATGGAATAGAAAGAGTGGTGTGCTAGGATATTTAGTGAAATTGTGGATCGTCCTGTCTAGCCAGGGTGTTCCACACAGTTAGAGCTCAAATTGTGAAAGCTTCTGTTTGTTGGTGGTGTTGGTTGCCCATTTGACTCCTCTATTTTGTCCCATTATAGTAATTTTAAAGTCAGATGAACTCAAATATTTGTTAGTCTCATAAATATAATTGCTTCCTGATCCAAAGGATTAACTATCCAAGTTTCTTGCAACCAGTAAATAGGAACGGCAGTCTTCGGCAGCTTTGGACAAGTCAGCTGATACAGCATAGGAGGCACATTTTCCCCTTTTAACATGTATATAATAAATCTACCTAAATATGTAAATATATACATTATGTACATATAACAGGAGTGGAAGGAGAATGTGTGGCGTGCATGCATGAGTGCTGAAATGGTCTGACACTTTGATGTAGTTGCTGTAACAGACCAGAAAATTATTTCTTTACATCTTTTATTTTACCAATCTATTGACATTTCCCTAAAACACAGGTGGAGGCATCTTCTAAAGATCAAAGCCACGCAGCAGAGCCTGCTGTTGGCATACAGCACGGTGCAGGGGTAAGGGCTTAGGTTTGGTTGTGGTTCCTTATTGCTTGTGTTGCATCCCTGGGCTATCAGCTCTCTTTCTCCTCTGGCAAAACACATACATATTTCATCAGTTTGCATCAGGAATTCATCCTTTCTACCTCAGTGTGTGTGAAAGACTGGCAGCTGGGGATTTCCACCTGTGGCATATCTTCCCACCTAACTGTGCATTCCAGATCAGCAGTTTATCACATCAGTGAGGTACTGTGATATAAAACTGTACCTTTATGAACCAGAACACCGTGTACATCTGAACCAGAGCTGATTTAGTAAATTAGATGATACATAGTGCTCCTGTTTCAAAGTAAAAATGAGATTCTGTGAAAGAACTGACTTAAACCAAGCTCAAGAAATTTCCTTGTTTAATAACTGTACTGCATACCTACCACCATGCCACTCTGGCTTTTGAATGTGTTGCCTTCAGCAAGCTGAACAAGATAGAACCCTAAAGCTTTCAGGGGCTCCTGGAAGTGGAGCGAATGGTGAACTGTGGTCTGTTCTCCCTGGGATCTAAAGGGAACCGGTATCACGGCTTGGAATAAAGATAGTGACATTTTGCCTTCCTGCAGCATCAGGTCCAATATTTCTCTTTACTTTGTGTTTCAAGTCATGGAACCCTAAAGAAAGATGTGGATTGTTACGCAGCCGTTGAACTTCATTCTGGAAATGGTCCTGTGTCACTTCAGGAATTTTCAGGAGTGGATGGAGAGCTAAGGAAAGAGAAAGGAAACCAAACAATTGTTAGAATTTCTTCTCTAAAATCCCACCTGCCAGTTCTATAGGAATAACATGCTAACAAAATGTTTTCGTCTAGACTCTTTAATCAGAAAATACAATAAGTTTTTTAAAAAATCATTATTTCCTCCCTAGTAGAATGTGGCTGACTTAGTCTCCTACCATAAGATCCTTGACGGTCCTCATGCATTAGTGACTCTTTTAGTCACTCTTTGTATGGGAGATAATTAATAATTCTGATGTTTCCAAGCAGAAGCCTGATTAAAATCAACTCTGACGTGAATTACTGCCTAGACTCTCCCTGTCAAGAGATCAGCTTCTCTTGAAACTGTGATGTTTACCTCTGACAAGGTTGTCTCTGGTGATCTGGATGATCATAAAGATCCTAACCTCCAAATATATTTTCACGTTAAACTCCACTAAAATAAGAGATTATTTGTCAGCATTTTCAAATCCTTGGAGGTATACAGGTGAGAGGTAATAAGGAACAGAAAGAAATGAAGGGAAGCGCTTGAGAAATGTCCTAGCTTTTGAGAAACAGCCTCATAATATTTCCAGGTGGCTCAGCAAGAGACATGAAATGTTAATTTTCTTCTTTGGGATCTGGGAATTTGTGCTTTGTGGAGATCTTGAAAGATAATCTAAACTGACTGGAGTCTGCTCCCATGCATTGATTATGATAAATTAATGAAGTAGCTAAAAAGGAAGTCCAATTTAAAAAATGTGCTAACAGTGAACAAAGGAATCATCTCTAAATCCCGCACAATATGTGGGGGTTTTGTCTTTAGGGAGGAAGAGTCCAATGCTACTGTGAGAATCACATTATTAGGCATGACACCTATAATGAGGGCTTTTGCCCATTAGTTTAATCTACTTTAAAAGGAAAAGAAGGGAAAACAAAAATTATGGAAATATCGTAAAAACAATGCTTTTCACATCTGATGCTGTCAGCTCCTCTGTAAGGATAGCTGCTGTGTCTGTTGGAGGTGGTGCTGAGGAACTGGAGTTTTCAGCTTGTTCTACACCGACAGTGTTGCTCTGGTGGTCTGTCAGTCTGGCTTGCTTGCATGAGGACACTTGTCAAGCAGATGCTACAGCATGGCCCACTAATTTCTTAGTTTTTTACTGTCAGAGCAAGGGAGATGCAATTCAGATTATGAACGACCATTTACACTCCCATTTAGAGTGTGTAAATCAATGTAAGGTTTTATTTTTAAAAAATTCTATCAAGATCTTTTAATGAAAGTAGTCATATTTTTCTGTGAATTCAGTGGTTCTCTAAAGCAACAGACAACAGGCGAGATTTACTGTGGGCATGTCTGACATGTTAACTGTATCGAGTCTTGCGAAAATACACCCGAAGGGCAGCACTGGAGACCTAGTGACCTAGAAATTGTAGTGGCTATTCTTTGACAAAGTCAGAAAGTACAGCACTGCACAGCAAAGGGCTCTGGGGTTTTAACATAAAAAGTAATTGAAACAGACTTGCCCTCGGGTGACCTGGCTGACCATGTGTTTAGAAGTCCCTGATGCTCCATCAGAAAACACTTCCAGTTTCTGTCTCTGCGGATGGAGAGAGCGAAGTGTGCGGCTGGGACAACGTGCCTGGTCTCCAGGAAACATGTTCGATTGCTCTGCTGGCAATTAAGTAATACCTGGCAAAGTGAGGTATTAATCAAGTGATGAAATTTCACACTTAGTGCCGATCAAAACAGCCTCGGCTTAATACAATGACTGCCATTCAGACAATCTGAGGAACTTAGTGAAGTTATTTAATTCAGCCATTGTACGCACTGGCTGAAATAAACGGGGAGCCTTCTAGGGGGACACCCCAGCCTGTGGCTGTGAGCCACAGAGGAGGAGGGGAAGGGGTGGAATTACAGACCCCCAACAGAGAGGGCTGAATACCTAACATGACCCGGATTAGCATCGGCCTGGTGTTTTTCCGATTTACAGGATCGCTGGTGATTTCTTTCGTATTCATATGGAAGAAGGGCAATTGAATCCACACAAAAAAAAGAAGACAGTCTGATAACCCAAATAATTTTTTCAAAAATATTTCCGCAGTGTGCACCGTGTGAGCATGCTTGTGATAGAATAGAGTCTCTCAGACTGTGTTTTCGTAACCAGCTTTCTGTAGCTATTGTATAGCCATTATTATAGCTGTAGCTATTCTGTTTATGATCTCCCAACAAACAGCAGAAACACACAGTACAGTGTGGAAAATGAGTTCATAACATGAAGTGGGTTTTGGAAAATATTCGTTGGAGAGTTTGGTCTTTGGAACAAGAGTGTTTAAAAAGATCCTCTCTGGGTAAGGTGTTGGTACTGGATGGTTCACCATGAAGCTAAAAGTCACCAACCTGATCAGGAATGACCCAACGCGGAAAGACTTACTGGAGAGAACACTGAGTGAGGCACTCTTGCTGTCACAGTGCTTGAGCAGTTGAAAAGCAAGATACAAGATGCCAGATTACAGAGCTCTTAGTCCAGTGCCGAGATTTGAGTTGGGATTTGTGGCTGGTCTTTTGCAACTTGGCAAAATTATGCTCACTCTGCCTCTATAAAAATCTCTGAATCTATAAAAGTAGATGCCATGTAAGAAGTGCAAGAATTACGGTTGACTGAGGCAATATTGATTTTTCAACATTTCTTGCAGGAACGTGGAAGCTCAAGCCTAATGAAATTTGTATTTCTTTTGGATCATCCTTGGGTTTTTTTGAAACGAAGTTATCTTACTTAAATCCATGCAATCTCAATACATGATCATTCTGAACACTCTGGATGACATCCTAGAACATTTTATATTTTAGTATTTCAAGAAAAGACTAATCTCATTTCTTTCAATGAAGGTAATACTTGTACTGCAACATCTTGGGATTATTTTATTTGATGGAGCCCATGTTTATGTGAGAAAATTTTGTTAATTTATTTCACTGCAGATACAACAGTGAGATCCTTCTGCTGAATATATAGAACACTTGTAAAGCACTGTGATCCAGCAGCAACACTTGGTTTATTTAGGCAGCACATGAGCATCTCAGGTGCCAAAAGTGGCTGTCAGCCGCCGTGCACTCGGGGATAGTTTTCAGGATCAAGTTAACTTCCCTGCATCTGTGGATCTGCAATAAGATCAAGTCAGAAATAGGTCCCTGCAACATTTACGGAGGATTGTTTCCCTTCATAGTTAGGTGCTTGGCTATGAGCAAATAATTCAGCATATTACCATGTGTTCTGTTGCTTCTAGAGTGGATGGATTTAAACTCATGTTAAAAAAGAGAGGAATCAATTGCTATTAAAAATTACTGCGTCAGCCTCTTTGCAGTAGAGTGATGGCCGATTAAGTACAGCACGGACAGGCTTGGGTCTGAGTTTGAAAACTTGCAAGCATTCCTGGGGAGGAAGTTGTTACTACTGGAGGCTTTTTTTATATATTTCTACTGTTCTGGTTGTGGGTCAACTTCATTCTCAATTTGAAGTCCCAAGATTGAATGCTAAGCTGAAAAAAACCAGTTTGCATACCACCTTGGGATTGTTGAAAGGAAGTGCTGTAGCCCTCTGACAGTTGTATTTTATAAATATTGCACTGAGGTCAAACGTAGGCAAGTACACTGTAAAAATATATGGCAAAGATTTAGAGATTTCCTGGCAATAATTTTAACATGTCCTGTTTTATTAGTTCTCATGTAGTTATTTCTCTGGAGGTTGCTTCATTCATGCAGTACTAGTTTGCTACGGATACAGACTTAATTACGCAAGGGCAGTGTAGGAAACTTGTGTGCAACTTACTCTTAGGAATTTGTTTTCCTTCAAAATCCCATAATACTCTTTTCCTGCTCTCAGGATTTGCATACTCCATTTAGTCTGCATAAAAAGACTTACTGATGTGGATGGTTAAGACAGTAGGTTTTTTCTTTCTTTTCCAGTTCACGTGCATTGAAACCTAGGAGTTAAGCAAAAACAAGGTTTGCCCTTCTGGATTTATTTGAAATAGGAATAAACTGCTCAGTTTCGTAACAGGAAAAAGTACTGGCTTTTTTTTTCCGTTTTCTGATATGAAAACTGATTCACATGATTATTTCTTGTGGAAGGGGTTGTTGTTGCATCAAGCTTTTGAGATTCTTCTTGATGTGTCTTTAAGTAACTGGTGAGACCCTCTAACTGAAGTTAAACTGAGGCATTGAATGAGGCTGTCTCTTCAATGGAAGATACTTAACCCAGCAAGCAAAAGTAACTTTGGGGTTTGAAGCAGCAGGTGTTGATTCAGAAGCCAGGTTTTAATCGCTGACCGTCACCATCTCACTTGGGGGACTTTGTGTCCTCTTGTACATCAGCTCTTATCTTCAGATTTAGTTCTCAGGGGAGATGCTCTGTTGGTTTTGTGCTCATACAGGCCACAGTTATACTGATAAATAAGACTTGGGGAGTGAACTTGGCCACAGTACTGCCAACTGTCCATCCCCCCGTTAGCAGGTTCTGGGGCAGTTTATCCCTCTGATGTGCTGGGGCAACACACGCCAGGGACCTGCACTGTCCTCCAGCACTACCCCAGTGCATTTCAAAACCTCAGCCTACCCTCGATGCCCTTTATGCCACAGCCCAGGGCATGAAACACACATCCCAAAATTCCCTGCCATAAAACTTACTGGCTGCAATGCAGTCATCGCTTTATTTCAGGCACTTAACGGCCAGCGGATGATTCCTGGCCCTGTTTTATTTAGCTGTAGTCAAGGAGACTAGAAAGATTGGGCTGTGATTCACGAGCGGAGATAAAGCTGGCAGGGTCTGGTTTTAACTCGTCCCCAGGGAGACAGAAAGCAGCTTTAAGTGAATGGGCAATTTCTGCTCAAGATAGAAGTTGATCGGTACTTAAAAATGCAGCATCGCGGCGTGCTGGTCACTGATGCTGGGTGCTGACCCTCGATTCCTGCATTGCAGTCAGGGCTTCCGCCGTGGTCCTTGGCAGAGCAGCAGTAGTCACGGCTTTTCCCAAATTCATGGTCTGCCATAACATGGTTCACACAATTTGGGCGGTTGGCAGTGCTTTCTACAGGCAGCCCACGATAAGCTGGGTTTGGAAGAGCTCAAAATAGAAATAGGAGCTGCTTGCTTTTTAGCCCATGCAAACAGTGGCAGGGAAATCTCACCTCTGTTTCCTTGCCTACTTTCATCGTGCTCTCCTGGGAATAAGGACTTTACATTATATGGCTGAGCTTGTTCCCCAAATCCTGCCTGCCTGGTATGGCAAAATTTCCTATTTGTCCATATGTGACATAATTTTTAGTAACTCTGGCAAAATAGAAGATATTCTGTCATTTCAGAGTCTATTGTTTTGAGGGAATTAAAGCCTCTTCCACCCTTTCCTTCCTTCCTCAAGTTAGGAAAAGCCTAAAGCAAACTGCTTAAGGTGAGACAGGTCCTTAGAAGGGAAAAGTCCTTGCTCACAGTAGAAATTTGAGGAGACCCCAGGCCTGAGCTTAGTTAGTAAGCTTGATGTGGTATCTGTAGACTGACTGACTTGTCAGAAAACTGCTGGTGGCCGTTCGTCATTCCGGGGTTAATGCTTTTGATCTTCAGAGGCCGAATGCTTTTCCTTCGTGCAGCATGACGAGCCCTTTGCATTTTCTGAAAACGAAAGCATGCGTTGCCTGCCGGCACGGTGACTCCTCCGATGACTCAGAGGATTTGCTGGTTAGCTGATGAATCACGTGTTTTTTTCTCAGATTATTCCAGTTCAGTTTCTGTCTGAATAGCTTTCCTGAATAATTGTTTACTTTTGAATTACAGGAACATGCTTTAGCATCCAAAAAGTAATAGAAAGAGGCAGAGCTGCTGAAAATTAACCAAGCATGTGCAGTCAAGTCAGTGTATTTTGTTTCTTTCTAGTAGTATTTTAAAATTATGTTAATACTTAAAAAAAGTAATACTTATGATGGTTACTAGGCTTGGAAACTCTGGACACTGGATGGAAACATGCATCACGGGCAGCAGCAATGTTGTCTTCATGTACATTGACCTCAGTGTGAAAACAAAGTGCTTCCAGTTGGGTGCTGTTCACTTCTTTCCCTTTAATGAGTCTGTATGTATTGTGAGGTGAATAGTTTTGCCTTAAGAACTAAATTTATTCCAAAGTCAATAGCTTTCTATAATGTTTTGTTTTCTCTTTTAAGACCTCAGTTTATTACTTATTTTGGAAGAGTGGAAAGGGCAACTTTGCTGTGAGAAGTTCCCTTCAGTAGAATCAAGCCATCTGGTTCCTTTTATATTGACGATTGCCCTCTTTAGACAGTAATACTGTGATAACTTATTTTTTTTAACATAGGGGGAGGGATTGGGTAGCTATTTGTATTATCAAAACAGTGGACCCCACTTCTAATCTCAGGGTAGTAATTTCCTCAGGTATCTCACCACTGCGTAATTTTAAGGAACTTTCTGTGATTCTGCATAGAACCTCTTAATGAGAAATTAATTCATCTTTCTTCAGACCTTTGCTGTGTAGACATACATTTGAACTGATTGCCTTAGGCTCCTTTTATAGTTAAAGAATAGGAATAAGCATTTTTAGGATGTGATTCACCTGAACTATTTTAGGTACACTCTGTGGGATGAGCTCGAGTATGTTGTAGCAGTGCTGCTGCTTCCCTTTGATGGCAAAGGGAGTCCTAGCTGGTCCTGGCTTTCAGCATATCACAGTCGTAATCATTGTTCTGTGTACAGCCTGTGTCCTATATGGATTTTGTTTCATGCAAGATGATCTTTTGTCAGTCATCAGGGGAGGTAACTTCTTGACTAGTACGGCCTTTCAGCTTCTTGGGCAGCTATTCTTTTGCTTGCAAGTAGAGTAAGACTAGTGCTACTTTTCTTCTTTTTATGCTTTTTAATATTTTTCTGCTTTTCACACTCTTTGAGCAGCAGCAGGATAATAGACCAGCTGAGTCTGCCCTGTATGACTGAATCCTGCAAGTCCCTTCAAACCATTGAAATTGTAGTGTGGAGTTGCCTTGGAAATAGCAGAGAATGATGGGGAGAAACTGCAGAAAAAATGTCAGAGAAAATGTCTTGAATGAAAGAAGTAGTCATATCAATCAAGATTATGGGAAGAAATTAAGCTTGTATGGTGCTTTTTTATTTTTAGTGTCGGTTTTGCCTAGTAACAGCTGGTGGTAGGTTAGCTGAAATGAATGTGTGCCTGGGCTGTCGCAGTTTTCCTCTCTCAATTAAGCTGTCAGGTTCTCCTTAAGCAAACCATATCTTTTTAAATAGGGCTGCTCGGCTGCTTGCCTGTAGGCTGGGCCTTGAGAAACTCTCCGATTCCCTTCAAAGTATACCTGAAGATCTTAGCATGCTCATACAACTCTGAAAAACACTAAAATTGGTACAAAGAGGTAGCCCAGTAGTGCTGTTTAGATTGTATTGCAAAGCTTACATTTATCTTTTTTTTTTAATCCATGTCTCATGCAGCTCTCCATTTGTAGAAGTGAATAGCATCGTAGCTAGAGATGATATGCAGGCAGGCTTCAAACTGTGCCCAGTAAAGACCAGTGAAGAAGATATGTGGTGTGAGGATAACTAAAGTATTTGGTTTGGCTTTAATAATCTGCATATCTAGATGATGATGATGTTATAAAATGGAAAGAATGATTATAAGAAAGTGTCTTCTGTGCATGAATGCACAAGTAAAAAAAACAAAATTGTGTGCTTTTGATCTGTTGTTTTCACAGCTAGACTGACAGCTGGTGGAGTATTATTGGATGTGCTGCATTGCCACTCTTCATTTCCTTCATCTGGAACATGCAGACTTGTTTATACAGGAACATGCTTCTTCTTCAAACACAGTGGGCATCAGTGTTTCTCCTCCATAGAGAGATAGTTCATTGTTATATCCCGAAGGCTATAAATATGCTGCAGTCTACAGCATACTGCCTTAAGCCTTGATTTAGTTGCTGATGAGCAAATCAGTCATCCATAATGTTCACATAAGATGCTGGAAAACTGAAGGAGTAAGCCTGTGGCCCCTATTCTGAAATTGGAAAATAAATTACATTGTGATATTAATAATCCACTGGCTTAGGTCTGGGTTTAGCTCCCTTTGGTGGAGCAAGGAAGCTCTGTACCTTACCCCTACCCACCAGGTGACTGCAAGAGAGTGTGTGTCACTCCTGGGACATACCTGCTGCTTCCAGAGACCAGCAGCTCCCCGGGGGTGAAACTGCCAAGGAGCTACTGTTAGTTTTGCCTGAGATTTGATCCTTATCTTTTGTTTGGACTGACCTTTGCTGATGCATGTTATGAATAGGATTAGTTTGAGTCCAGCCACATCCACTGAGGACAAAGCAGAACTCCCATTAGCCTCTAATTACACTCACACGCTAGTCCCGTGGTTAAGATAGCCCTCTGCATTTTAACGTATAGGTATGGTTATGGAGCTCGGTGGGTGCAGTGGAGATGTCAGTCCTAAACTCAGAACACTTACTTACTTTGTGGTTGTTTTTTTTTCCCCTGGCTCAGACACAAGCCTTGGTGACTTATGGGAGGTGTGGGGCACTGTCTGTTCTCTCTTTTACTCTATTTGAAATTAATAGCTCCATGCTCTCGGCTTAATATAGCTCAGTTTTTATCACCGCACAATCCCAGAATGTCTTTTGGTATTGTCAGCCACCAACACAGGAAATAATCCCTCATTAGGCTGAATTATCTAGACACAGCACAGGCTAGCTGGGCCAGTGCATAAATAGTATTGTATTGACACGGGCTTCCTGTTCAGTGCGGGAAGGTCAAGGCACCCGAGATGCAACCACAGCAGCAGATCCAAATTTCATCTCAACGGGAGTAAGGAGCTGATGTAAAACTCCCAATCCAGCAAAAATAAAACACCAGCTTTTGGCTGCTAGCAAGAGTTTCCCTTAAGAAAGGTATCCAGGGAGTTGCTCTTTACATGGCGTGTAATATTTTCAGCCTGCTTCAGTTTTTGAGAGGGGAAAATGCTCAGTTTAAAGATTTCTTCTGCTTTTAGTGGACAATGCAGGCTGGACATTTAGTGTTCAGTAAAAATGCGTTAAGAGCATTTGCAAGGTGCAATTAAACAAAGATGGGGGTGTTCTGATGAAGCTGTGGTGTTAAGTGTTCAGAGATGAGAGCAGAGTTCTGTGAGCAAGGAGGTTGTGCCAGGTGTGGGTGCCGAGGCCAGCCCTCTCCTTTGTCACCTCTGGGGTGGCTGCACATGGCGCTGGGCACCAATTCATACTGGCCTCACTTTCTGTGGGCTTTGGTTTAGACATTTGGTTTTGGCTCTTTTCATGCGTGACATTTTGCATGAAACCTCACCATCTGAAATCTAGCTGTTCCCTTTAAAATGTGTTCTTTTGGTCATGTAAGAATTTACCAGTAAAAGAGAAATGTAAGAGCTTGTAGATCATTGAATCCAAGCCCCTGTGAGATGCCTGTTAGCTCTCTCCTCTTCTCCCTTTTCCGACCAAGGGAAAGTCCCGAACTTCAAGCACCTAACTTGTGCTGCTCTAGCTTTTAGAGTGTGTTGGGAACAGAATCACAGGATTTCTGGGCAGGGCCCAAAGCTCAGGGGTACCATTCACCTGCACAGGTAGAGCTACAGACTCCTGTTGTGTTGAGCTGACTTTAGGTTTGACTTTGACAGGCAAGCAAGAGACACTTCAAGGTCTTTCTCTCCCATTCTGCCATTTAAGAATGGTGCAATAAGTATGACCTTGGTGTTTCTGTATGTGTGTTAGAAGTTATCCTGGACGGTTGGGCTCTAGAAAAAATATTCAATGACATCTCTTTATCAAGACTATATCCATTTTTTTTCTTACTGTCTCTGTGAAGTCACCATCTCCGCAACTCCCTGTAGTAACCTGAGAAGTGAAAAGGATATACCTTACTGATGCTAACCATGAGCCCTGTGCATAAGCAAAATTATCATGCTTAAGCATCTAATCCCACACATATCCATAGATATCATTGGTATCCAAGCAATCTGTTTTTATTTTCTTGCCTCTTGCATTATTTATATGCTGCAGAGATCTCCTGGACAAAAAATTCCACATGGCTAGATAGCAGCCCACTTGGGATAAGTCACCACAGTTTTGTTTAATATAAATAACTTCTATTTTAAAGCCTAGGATTGTCCACATGTTTTTCTGTTGCTGCTTAGTTCAAATTTATCCATCCCCAAGATCCTTGTGATCCCCCTTAAGGTACTTACACAGCGCAAGAAGATCCCCCCTGTAGCCTTCTCATCTTCAAATACATACAGTTAAGCGCCTCATCCTGTCATCTTAGCAAAGGCCCTCCCTGCTTTTGGCCAGGCTCATATCGCTCATACAGATTTTTTCCAGAATGTTTATGTTGCTTATATGAAGATAAGATGTGCCCAGCTCCAGCTTATGCCCCAAAAAGGCCATTTATAATGGCATCGTCGTTATTTATTATTTTAACATTTAGAAATCATCCTTCCCTAAGTTGTAGAAACATAACTCTTCCCCTGGCAGGGGTGTGCTCCCAGCCTGGCTCCGAGGAGCACAATGGGGGGAAGCTTTGCTCGCATGGCTGGCGGGGAGGAAGGAGAAGTCTCACAAAAGTGATGGCAGCGGTTCTGTCGTGCCATGTCGATGGGAGCCATCAATGGAAATAGCGACTGCTGTATCACAGGAGGTAAGATCAGCAGAGGCTGAGTTACGGTGTAGAAGATACCTGCTGAGAGCGGTGGAAATAGCTGGCTAGGCCCCAAATATACAGTTTGCCGTGGAGGTGGTGGAGAAAAGCTCTGCTTTTTGCCACACTCTAGCAATAAGTGTTTTTCATGCTGTTTCTTTCAGCTTGGATACAAAAATTACTGATGTTGAAACATTGCCTTGAGTATTTGCAGCTTGATGTTTGAATCACTTCGCTATTCAAGTTTGCCAGGAAATGAAACTGGGAAGCCTGTTTCCTTTGGGCAAGCCTGGGTAAAATGCATTGAGAAATAAATGGACAAATGGTGATGGAGCCTGTAAAGGTGTAATTTGTGTTATTGTAGGCCAGAAAAGAAAAGAAATGTTAACCCGGCCTCATGCCATTCGTTAATGACAGCATGGCGTGAGGTTCAGAGATTTGTCTGGGGATTAAGTAGTAAGAGCAAAGGGACTAGAGGTAGGAATAGACAAACCTGCGTGGTCTGGTGTGGAACTGTGGGGCTGAGCTGTATGTATGAAAGGGAGATCTGTGTGTATTTATCCCCCTGTGCCATTTTCCGTCCTTTCTGTACCATGAGACTATTCCTCAGCATAACATTTGGTTTAAAAGCATAGTTTTTTAAAAAAAAAAAGGTTGTATCTTGGGTTTTTTGTCCTTTGGTTCTTGAGCCTTTTAAAAAATATGTTTTGCCTTTGAGGGAGAGAAGAATTGGTCCTGTACAATATCTCATCTCCTTTGGCACCTCTCATGTTGATCCTGCACTTACCTGATGTTATAGCTAGGTGTCAGCCTCAGATGTGAATCAGGGGCTTGTCAGTCAGATTTATTTTTTCTCCTCATCTCTCAGTACTGTGAGCCTGCTGAGATGGAGTGATAACTGTGACTTGCCTCCTTCCCAAAAGCCTGGCCTAGAGGTTTAATTATTAAATTGAACAGAGTCATTGGTAAGGATTTGCCTTTTCTCTGTTGACTTTTCTTTGGAGTCTAGTGGACTTCTTATTTTGCAGGTGATGCCTCCTGCCCCTAAAGCTCTGCTTACAACCCTTTCTCCGAGTGCCTTCCCTCAGTAATACAGCCTTGATGGGTGCCAGAAGCTTCAGGGCTGGCTCTGCGCAGGCTGATGTGGTGAGATGCCGAGGCAAGGATGTTTCAGAGCTGGGACAATGACAGCAGCGAGTATGCTGGAAAATGGGTGATTCAGCTATTCCAGTAACACATCATGGTGACTTGACAGCCTCATAAAACAGCAGGTCACGTTTCCGTGGATTTGGGGATGTACCAGCTCATGGAGGGTTGTGACTCATGGGGTGACTGATGGTGGGAGCAGCAGAGGGTCACAGCTGCGGGACTGATTTGCGGTAGCTGAGGTGAGAGGCAGAGGCTGGACCGCTGCAGGTCAGAGCAGGACTGTACATGGCTTGCTGTGAACTGCAGCAACTCCAGGTCTGGTTTATGGGAAGCTGGAGTCCTACATGCATTAGGGATGGAGCACGCAGCCGGCCCTAGTGACTTTGTCAGTCTTTCCAGTGTGTCAGTCCTGCCTGTGAGTCAGCATCATGAGATGGGATGGATATGCAGATTGTTATTGTCTTTTCTTGTAAAATGCCTTGATAAGAAAATTGTAAATTATAGAATATAAGGATTGTATAGTCATTATTAAAAGCAGACAGGCAAGCATAAAAGCCCTTGTCTTTTTGTGCTAGGCTTCAGAAACGACTGTTAAATGTCTGTGTTGCCGGGAGCTTCCTGAGTTGCTATGGACATTTAAATACAAGTGGTTACCTGAGGGCTTACTAAGCTCTGGTCCCTGTCTCTAACGCAGTTCAATTTATCTGATCAATCTTTTTCCCAATGTTCTCTTTCCAGGAAGGACAAAAATAGGGAGGCTTCTCTGCAAGTCACTGTGGTTGCTTTCCTTCACTTCAGGTGAAGGCAATGCATAGGTTTGCAGGGTAGACATGGTGATGTACCCTAAAATTAATATGGAAATAAATGGAAATATAATGTAATGAATGACAGGTTCTCAAGTTTAACAGAATTCATCACTTATCTGGGTTGAAGCTCTGTAGCTGCCTTTTCGTCTCCTCTGAATTGCTGGAGTCCCAGTACCATCTTCCAAATCATAAGCAAACATCAAAACTCAAATCCCAACATGAGAGCTTGTCCAATGAGCGGGAAATGCGCTAGCTCTCGGTTTGCCCGTGACATTGCCCGTGCCTTTCATTGGGCTGTTGCTTCTCTCGTTCCCATTGATTTCAGCTGCTTGTCTGCTCACAGATGACTTCCATTCCTGCTTTTGTTGCCTGCCAAATTCAGGGTGAGGAAAAGCAGCAGGTGTAAACACAGAGCTGTCAGCAGAACAGACTCCTGGGCGGTATTTTGAATGCTTAGGTGACTCGCTGCAGGAACAGGAATATTTTATTATGGTTATTTTTGGTTTGAGAGGGACACCTTTCTTTCTTTCTTTCTTTCTTTCTTTTTTTTTTTTCTTTGCCTTTTACAAGAAGACAGGGAGTTGTACTCCTGACTGGGAGGCAAAGATTTGGGCTCTGTGGCTTAATTAGGAATATCCTAAAATAATTTATATTGGAAGGGACGTTTGGAGGCCATCTGTGAGTGGGAGTGTGCGTGGGAGTGTACTGCGGGGTGCCAGGGCCATCCCCTGGAAGGGTACAGCCTTCCCCCCCTGCTCCGTGCAGGTGGCTGGGACATGGACGTGCAACCTGGTCATGGCATTGCCGCCTCCCCGCCTTCCACCATGACCTTACTCCGTGCTGCTCGAGGGTGGCAGTAGTTAGACCTCTCTAGTCCCCGTAATTTAGGAATCTCATAGCAGGTACAAAGAATGTAAGACTTCTGTCATGCAGTACTTGCTATATCTCATGAAGGACATCCCTGAGAAGAACAACTCCTCTGCAGATACGGAGTCATACGTGTGAAGTGCTTTCAGAAACTGAATTAGTGGAAGCACAAAGGTCTTGATTTAGGTTTTCTGTCCATCCTCATTCAAATCTGGGAGCTACTACCCAAGGATTTTGTCTCCTGTTATGTATATTTTAAAATACTTCATCTCTGGGGAAATTATCCCTAGCTCTTGACAGTGCCCAGGCTAATTTGCCTGTGAGGCAAGCTAGCACGCTGACACTTTCTGTTTTTCTTTAAGTAGTAAATAGACCGTACTTTGCCCGTCAGCAGCTTTATGGCTGGTAGTCACATTTTGAAGTGTGTCTTTATGCATCTCATGGATATTGTAGCAGCTACTTTATAGTTGGCACCAGCTTTGGATCTTCATTCATGGCTAAGGCAACTACACATGATATAAATAAAAATAACCACTGGGTTATCTGGGAAATAACCGTATCAAATATGCAAACCCAGAGTAGGATAAAAATGGCTGTTTCTCTCCTACTCAGTGACTTCTTACTTACCTGAAGCAATGAATGCAGACAATTATCCTACAGAATGCTTAGGATTATTAATAATATGTAGTAGGGCAGGAGTTAACATTGACAAGTGACATTTCATTTTCAGTGGAAATGCTTAAAACATCTAGCTTTGTGTTAACATTGCTACTGATTAACACTTGCTGCAGTTCCTTAAAGAAGGACAGTAAAGAAGCTGTGCTGTTCTGCGTTGGTTCGCAAACACTGGAGGGATACTTGATTGCGTATCTGATAGCCAAAGTCAAGTCAGGTGAGGGTGAGGGCAGTCCGCGGGTAACAGAAGTAGGAGGCTTGGCAATGTCACTCTTGCTTTTCAGTCACTGGTGAGCTAAAAATCTGGGCAGCGTGTGAGGGGGTGTATTGACAGGGTAAGCTAATTGCTGCCACAACAGTTGCCTCTAATCTTATTTTCATGTATTTATAGTGTGTAAGATAACATTTTCTCTCAAGTGAGCCCTCTTGCACAAAGGCACCATTTCCTATCAACATCTTCTGAAGCAATACTCTTGATTAGTCAAAGGGGATCATTATTGCTGCCTTGCCAGGTTTTGCTGAGCACATCTTCAGGTTAAATTCAAGAGATCTAATGGCCTTGATTACAGACTAATAACGAGCTTTGGTGCCATGCTTAAACCCTGAGTGGGTTTATTATGATTATTTTTGTTTTGGGAGGGATGCTTTTCTTTTTTCTTTTTTTTTTTTTCCCCTCCCCCTTCTTTTTGCAAGAAGGCAGGGAGACTAGCAAGCAAAGAGGGAGCTGAAATATGGGACCATTGGGACAGTTTCCAGCTTCGACTTGTGATCTTTCTTTGTGCTCCCAGGCTTTACCCTGTCCATGACTCAATTACTTATTTTATACAAGTATGAAAGATTGCTCTAATGTGGCTGGTTCTTTGTTTCCGAGGACTGTTTTCAGCCAGTGTCCTTAGCAATTGAATTTGCTTCCACATTGTTATATTCAGAGATGCCTTTTATTTGCTGTAATTATCTGCTCCTAGCACAGCTCTGCCACACAAAGGATCATGTGTGTGTGTGCCTGTACACACACACATTGGAAACTGCTGCCCTTTGTGTTCTGACTCTAGGTGGTAAAGTGGAATAGGGAAAGGAGGATGAATATTTTGTGGATTTTTGGATCAGGGGAACAGAACTAAGTTTTCAAAGTTGCAAATAACATCAGAGTTCCTTCACCCTCCTGTTCATGGGGCAGGGAATCAAAATACCGAGAGTAAAAGGAAAGATAAACAGTACCTTCCTTTATTTCTTCCTTCCCCCAACAATGTTATCTGCATAACCCTCTCCACTATGCATCTGATTTGTTTGGGACTTGGTAGTGCCATAAACATGAAATCAAAACAGATATTCACATCAAAGGAGAGAGCTGTTATTTTGGATTGCTTTAAATATATTTTTATATAATCTCTTTATTGTATTTTATTTATTTATTTCTACTCTTCATGAGCTTGCTTACACATCCCAAAGTTTTTTTCCAGTGGTTTTTTCTTTTCCATTTGTCAAACGTTGGCTCTCTACCCCACTTCCACCTGCTCCCCTGTTGTGATTTTTACCGGTTTGGAAATAATTATAGCTGTTTTGTTTACCTGCTGCTGCATCCATTTGTATAAGTGTGTGGATATCTCAAAGAACCCTTGTTTGCAGACTAACCTAGAGAATTGATGTTAGCTGTACCCTTCAGGAAATACAAAATCAGCTGCAGTGCTCTAGGTTTTTTAGCTTTGTCTTGCTAAGGAGCCCAAAACATGACCAATTTAAACTTTTGTTTGCTCCTTAATTCAAAGTGAGGCTGGTAAGAGATGCAACACTCAATAGCTTCTGTTCTTTACTGGGAGGATAACTGCCACCTTAGCCCTGGAGTACCACCTCTCTCCTCCTTTGGATTTGCCCATATATTATTAGTAAAGGCATCTCCACACCCCCTTTAATGCAGAGGAGCCTGGCTTTAGGTGTGTTACACACACGTAGATCAACACAAACAGGAGTGGTGGAAATTCCTTCCCTATTCAAATGGAACCTCTGTCTGGCAACATCTCAGTATCTGAGGGCCTCCTGTTAACACAGCTGTCGCATTTCCTCGGACAGTGTGAAGACATTTTTATCTGGTTTTATAGTTCATAAGAATAAAAAGAAGAAATACATTTCCAAAGCAGCAACCAATTTTGCTTGTTTCTATTTTGGGAAGCCCGATTTGAGGCGTTTGCCAAGCTGTCAGGCCAGCTTGCCTGCATTCGCAGGGGAGCTCGGCAGCAGTGCTGGGTGCTCATCCCACGCTCTTGACTTCCAGTGTGACAACTCTGCTGCAGCATTAAGTGCTTCTCCTTTTTCCTGAGCTGGTCGGATCTGTCTTGTTCTGGTTTGAAGTTCAAGTTGAGTAAGTGTAGCTTGTGTCCTGGCTGCAGACCCTTGAAACACTTCCTGAGCACTGCAAGGCCAGTTGCAAGGGCTGCCCTTGGAAGAGAGCGGCTCGCTCACCTTGCAGCGCAGCCGGCGAGGCGCTGTAGATGGCATGGAAGCACGTCAATGGCGTCAAGACCACTGCGATTAAATTGTTGTGGAGATACGGAAAGCCATCTGCTATTTCTTCCCCCTGCCTGCTTGCTATTCAGCAGGCCGGTGCCGGACGTGACTGCCAAGCCTGGCTGGGTAGATGCCAGGCTGTCATGCGGAGCAGGGCTGGCTGCTGGTGGGACTGGGTCAGAGGTTTGGTGACCCATTTGCAGGTGACATTGTACATACGTGTGGAAAAGGCTTGGCTGTCGGTTGATGGAGGGAAGTTGCGGTGAAGGGTGCGACGGTCGCTGGAGCGCGCCTTTTACAGCTGGTGTCTTTGCACTGCTGGGTGGTGATCCTGGCTGGGCTGATAATATGTTCTCGCTCTCTTCAGATATACGGCTGTGAGAGTTGGTCTTGTGCCTGCTCCTTCCCTGGAGAAAGAGAGGTGTGTGGGACTTATCCCAGCATCGCTGTAAGGTGACGACCTTGGGGAAAGAGGCATGTGTGCGGGACTTATCCCAGCATTGCTGTAAGGTGATGGGTGACCTTAGGGTTGCTGATGGGATTCTATGGCGGGATGATTAGCAGAGAGAGCTGTGCATCCTGTCTGTGCTGAAAGGGTTGAGGCAGGCTACAGGGATGGGCTGTGGGCAGTTCTGCTGACGTCCCAGGTAACAAATATCACTGTACATCTTCTGTGCCAGTGTCTGAAGTTCTTTGGTGTACTATCTAATATACATTGAGAAACAATATAAAATTCCTTAAACAAACAAAAGTGTTAAAAGAATATCAGAATTGTTGAAATATTAAGGTTAAGGATCCAAAACTTAGGAAATGTCTGAAGCAGGGTGTCCTAGGTAACTGCTTTTGTATTTGTGATGAAGTCTTTTTGCCATGATGATGCAGTTTTTAAGGCATGATCATATACTGTTTTTCTTGTGTTGGCCTTATGCAGCAGTGAGTTAGCAAGCAGTTATTTAATAGTATGTTTTATTAAAAAAGAACAATATGTGAGACTCTAAGCTTTATTTACTGTACTTGACTAAATTCTTCTCTAAACACAAAATTCTTATTTTCTCTCCCTTACCCCCTGCTCCTATGAATTTTTCCTCTTGGGTTCTTCACAGTGAATAGTGCTTATCAGTGTAATACCTAAATGCTGTACTGGCAGTAATGTCCCTTCACCTCATCGCTAGATTATGAGGGTGGTATAATCTCTAGGATGTAAATAAGGGACCGAAACACTGGGAAAGTGAAAATGAGTATTTTACTAACTTTGTGCATAAAATATGAACCTGATTTTGAGGCATACAATGTATAGTATTTTATCTCTCTTTTTTATACCTTGATGTTCATCCCAGTCCTCTTGCCATTGTTGGCTCTGCAATTCAGACCTTCCTCTTTGGAACCAGTTTCCATCTCCACATTCTTCCATAGTCCATACTCTCAGCCCCACTGACAGGTTCCCTCCTCGAGCCTCGTTATGTTCCCCTCTCATTAGACTCCTCCTTGTGCTCATTCTGCTGTGGTCCCTCTCAGCTTTTGAGTCAGACACAGGTAGTGCTGTCATTCGTAGCACTTGTGAACCATCAGGAACATTGCTGGCACTACTGGAAGGAGAGGGTTTTTTTAATACCACTACCCAAAATCCCAGTTAGAGAGCAGAGCCTTTCTTCTGGTCCCTCTGGCTGGGGAGCGCCCAGTGGAGCGGTGGGTCCCGTCCCTGAGCAGCACCTCGCTTGTGGGAGCAGAGAGGATGGGCTTGGCTGATCTTAGCTGATGGATTTAAATGTTCCTATGAAGCGTGTGTAAAACGAAATGACTTTTAAATTGGCTGTGTTGTGTGCGTTTTCAGAGAAACCGTGTTAAACTTATTTCTGACACAACCATCACTGTCTTGCCTAATTACGAGTTCCTGGTTCAGAGCTTTGGAGTGCCAGAGCTTGTTAAAGCAAAGGTCACTGGTGCTTTTGTATGTGGTTGAGTAATGATGTATTGTTCCACCTTGGTTCTCATTTTGGCTAAAATATTCCAAAATGTTCAGTCTGAGGTGGGCTCTGGCATTGTATGCTTCATACCAGATTATTAAAGTTTGACAAAATGATCAGCTGAGAAGGAAGTGTTAGAGTGGGAAATCTCAGTGAGCTTTAATAAAACGATGATGGTGTTTATCAAAATTATACCTGATATTTAATTATCCCCGATGGGGCTTGAAGCTTCCTGTGAGCAACACGAGTGGCGTAGGCACGGCGCTGCCTGTCCCAGCACTCCCAGCGTGTTTGAGCAGCAAGTGCTCGTGGCGGGCTTACAGTGATGAATTCTCATTGATCTTTGCTAATGCAAGGTTAAAGCTTTGGTATTTGCTTGTGCTCTAATTTTTATACAGTATGCTAATTGCTCTCTTGAATTGGAAATGCTTGTTCAGCACAGTGTAAGAGAAATCGGAATTGCCTTCGTGATGCTGTGTTGCAAACAGCGTCAAACATTTTCCTGTTTATGTAGAAATGCTGGTCAGGTTTTTGCAGGCCGAATTAGACATCACCGCATTTTTATTCAGCTCACGATACATGTGCGTGTGCATGCATGCATATGCATACATAGTTGTAATTTTTTATTGTACTAGCAGCGATATTGTCCAGAAGAATTATTTTCCTAACATCGTGGTGTAAACATGATGATGATTTTGGAAGCGGATGCAGCTGTCTGAAAATGAGAATAGAAACACAAATATTTTGCATCTGTGCAGAGGAACTAAAAGGTAATTAGCCAAGGATTAAAAAAAAGAGTTTATTTTGAAAGACACAAAATGGTGACCCAAGAAGTTTTGAAAAGTTTTTCTGTATGATGGCACTTCTATGTTGAAAGTTTTGGTCCAGGAATCCTCAAATGAAAGGGATAATTGTTGGTAGGGGAGAGCAATGGAAAGTCATGTCTGCAATAGGAAATCATCTCACTTTTAAAGGTGAACATTGCTATTTCAGCTTTTAATTCTGGTAATTAGCAGCAGCAGCTCATCCGCAAATTGCTCTTCTAACATTAGGTGGTCCAGAATTGCTTGAGGTAACTTAATATGGCATTTTATCTGGAGCTGTAATTGGAAAAAGACAGGAACAGCTAACTGCTATTAATTGGACCAGCTATTTATCGCAAAGAAAATTTTGTTTCTCATTTATATGTACATATAGAACAGTGTTAGTGCTGCTGCAAAGTGATGCACTTCATAGGTTTTGCTTTAATATTGTGTATCAAATACTAATTTCAGTTATGAGTCTGTCTCAGCCTATATATACTTCATGTGCATTTAGGTAGAGCTCTTGCTTCCCCAGCTTGTGTTAACACATCCCCCAGGGGCTGCCTTTCTTGGGTGTCCTCGTGTGTTCTCCTCGCCTCTCAGGTGGATATGTTGGACTCCTTGGGTGCGATCTCTAGTATCTCACTGCGTTCTTGCCAGTCTTTTGGGTGGCCACTGATTGTTGGAAGATGCTTCTGCTTTTCCTGTCTTACCTTACACCAGCTGCGTACCTGCACTCTGCAGATGAATTGGGATACCTCAAAAATTTTACTGAGAATGCACTTACTGAGATGTCCTGGTGCTGCAGCTTACACATACGTTATACCTTGGAGTGAAAAATGCATCGTGGTTTGCATTTTGTGTCAGAATCACTGCTAATGCAGGCTAGGTTAATGTAAATTGCAAATGTAGGCAGCTGTTCCTATAATTCAAAGTGATAACACATTTGTATTTGCGAGAGATGTGGGAGAACTGAAAAAAAAATCACATGTAAACATGTGCTGTGGTTTTCTTCCTAAAATTTGATCTGCTGGTATCTTCTGATGGACCTCCAACCCAGAGCTGGTTGTGACTAAGGTCAGGACTTGTATCAATTCTTCAGGAAGCCCAAGGTGCAAAGCCTCAAGGCATAATTGAAGGTGGAACAGATGTTGCAGGTGTACTAAAACTTCGTTATGAATCGCTATTTGAAAAGGTTTATAATCTGCCAGTTATTTTCCAGATGATTTTTTTTAATGTGCTGAGGTAGCAGCTGTGTTTGTTGTATCCAACTCTTTAAAGCCATTTTAGGAAGTTAAACAGATGGATGCATTTTGAAATTCAGCACCATCTCTCCCAGCATCTGTAACGTTGTTGTTTCATGTGCCTACCGGGATAGAAGGGAACAGAGCATCCGATGAGCTGGCCCATTTGCCAACAGCCAATAATATACTAATCTTGTGACAGGAATGACAGACTACTACTCCTTTTACAGCAGAGTGGTTGGAGTTTGCAGGCAGTCATCTCTTTTTTTAAATCTTGAACTAGCTTGAGTACAGGTTGTTTTACTGCTGGAATAAACAAAGCCCATGTTAATTCTCATACAGGAGGTGATTGTGTCTCCAGAACACAGAAAATTGTTCAATACAGCATCATGGGCAAAATTCAGGGTGGCAGGAAACCTTAGGATAGAATAATAACCTGTCACCTTAAAAAAGTAAAATAGACTACTTGTTGAAATATCAAAACTGTTTAAAGCAACAAACATGCCATTAATCATTACACTGGGAACCTCCTTTGTTTAGGTATGAAACAAAATGTTAGGACAACATTCAGTTATTTTTTATGTCATTTTTGGGTGATGGATATTACTAAAGCCTGAAAAATTCAGTATTAAAACAGTAGGAGGGTTAGTTATCAGTTTGCTAATGGAAAAATGGGAAAACAAAGGAAATATAAGGAAATCTGGGAAGGGAAGCTTGATACTGCCATGCATGATGCTTTTTGGTAGCCCTGCAGCACTTTAGTTTTTTGTATTCTGAGTTAGATTAATAGAGAGATTAAAGAACAACTTTTGCCTTGCAAAGTAATCTTTGAAGTTTACTGGCTTTAAACTGAATGTGATGTTTGACAGGTGCAAAGAAACCTCTCCCTTAAATGTACATGTGATTGTGAAATATAAAACAAACCAGTGCTTTCTGTTGTTTTTCCATAGTTTATGCAGTAATCCTTCTCAAATTGCCTCGTGGTGGATTGTCACATTGGAGATGGAGGTGGCAGGTTGGGTTTTTTGGACATTGACTCTCAAGAATGGTCATGGCTGTTGGGCTGAAGGCTGACTTATGTCTGTGTAAATCTGAAGAAGTTTCACTGAAATTTTTGAATTAAGAATTTCAGTAGGGCCCTTAGTGTACCCCGGATTTTAGCTCCTGAGGATGTGGTTTTGTTTTCCATAAACATCAAATCAGGACTAATCTGTCTTTAAAGTGGAGTAGGCAATGTTCATATCAGGGCATTGTATTAAACAGTTTCTGGTTTTTTTTATATGACTGTGAAGAATCTAGGCTTATATATATATTTTTTTTTCTGCTAACACATTCAGAAATAGCTGGTGTTCATAACATTGCAGTTAATCATTGTGACATTATATGGTGCATTGCAGGTGACCTCCAGCAGCGAACTGCTCCTGAAGGGTTGCCCTGTGGGAATGCTCTCTTTTTTTTGGCTTCTAGGAAAGAGCGGCTGCCTGCAGACCTTGGTTGTGAAGTGTGCTTGGCAAATCCTGAAAGTGTGGGATGATATTTGTTGTTCTCTGATATCTAGTTGGCAGTTGATGGGCACCACAAGCACCACTTCCATGGCTCCAGAACTTCACTGGGCGTCACCAACTGAATGGGATGTGTGGGCTCAGTATACAAGAGGAGTTTTTAAATACAAATGGATTGGTAATGAGTACTGAGGTGAATATAGGATGGGATTGGAATAGTTATCTAAACTAGATTTTGGTAAATACTTTGTATTTGGAAGTCAGATTCTGATGTTGGCTGTAGAGAAGCTACACTGGTTTGGAGCAGGTGAAAATCTGACTCACCATTTAGTTTGAATGGGGATACTTTGCTCCTTACAAAATAGCTGAAGTTGTTTAGTGATAATTTGGCCAATTCGTGTTTGTTCAAAACTGCTGATGTGGGAAAGAGATGGATGGCAGCTAAGGCTGGGTATAACGACTTTGAAATATAACCTTTTCTTACGATCCGCTTCTCAGATGGTTTCTACCTTTAGGCTCTGACAGCTCTTTCAGATGATGGAGCAGGTATGTTTGGAACGTGCCGCCAAGGGACAGCAAGGTTGCAGAAGGTGACTACCTGATGATGTGAGATCGTTAGCTTGTAAGTGGTGTTTTTTTCCCTGCTGCTGCAGCAGCTAGGGAGAAGAGCAGCACAGGGAAGAGAGCATTTTTTTAGTTTTTCTTCTTCATATTTTATCTTAATTTGATGGTTCTTAAAGTGAGTAGTGTGTGGTATTTAGATCGTTGTCACCTTCCTTCTGTGATACTCCCTTTAGTGTGACTCTAGTCACAGATGTTTTCAGAGCTTTTCCAAATACATGAATCCATAGGCAGTGTCAAATCAGGCATACAATAATGTAGCAGCTAGTACTATTAACCTTGTTGAAACAAAGGACACACGAATAGATTAAGAATACCCAGATGCACATCTCTGTTGGGAAGACATGATTTTCAAGGATTTATTTAAAATGGTATTGAAGTATTTATTCCAGGTCCTGTTAGTGGCATGGAAAGATGATGTCTCTTCTTATGGTCAGAGACGTTAAGAGATACTTAAGTCAAGGTGAGCTATATGTTGGCATGACACAGGTAGTCTGTTAGGAACATAAAGATTATTCATGCGTATATGTATTACACAGCGGTCACTGCTGTGACTACAGTATAGACATATAGTATGCATCTACATCTTGCAACGTTACAGAAGGCGTTAATTGAAATAAGCTCTTGCACTCCTCTTGCCTTTCACTCCTGTTCCTGATGAGTTTAAGTCTGAGGAATGAACTTGATGTGCAAAGTCAGAGAGATGGACCTTTTCAAGGCTAGTCACAGAACCCCTCTCAGTATTCCTGTCTCCAGCCAGCTGAGCCCAATTTTTATTAGAGTCTGAGAAACTGATATGGCTACAGATCCAAAAGTAATGGAAACATTATGAAATCAAAGACGTGGATGTTGATCAAAATGCACTTGCTATGACAACAGAAACTTATACAGCTTTTGAGTGAAGCACTACCAGGGCTAGATTTATGTAAAATGACCTTGTAGCCCAATGATAAATGCATCATGAAATAAAAAAATACCAGTCTGGAACGAGGTGGGAAATGTATTTCAGAGCCGTCACGATGCCAGCTTCTACTGTTTGTGTTTGTGTTACAAAACCATGAAATGTTCTCGTACAGAAACAGGATTAAATGTGGGCGTTGTTCAGAAGATGCACATTTATAATGGTGCCATTTTGTGTCACCATGAGGAAGCATCTGCCTGTATCGCTGGTGTGGCTAGTGAAACTTTGTGTGTGTCTTCTGAAAATGAGTGTAATGGGTGTTCTTGTGCAGGTGGAACTTAGCTTGTGTAGTTGTTAAACCGTGACACTGTTATAAAATGAGGTGGAATTAAACCCAGTGTGAATTAGAAACATGTCAGGGGATTACAAAAGGGATTTTAGATCAGAATTAGTGTAATGCAGACAAGATTTCTGTGAAAAGAACTGGGAACAGAACCAAGGTTTCCTCCTTTTCTCTCTACTCTATATAAAGAACTCACATGTACAGATTATAATTGCTGTGTGAGAGGATGCCAAATTATATAATGCCTCTGCCCACATTCCTCTTTTCTAACCTCTACAGTTCCTCTTGTGGGAACACAACAAAAAAATCAGGAGCTTGATCCCGTTTATGCTCTTATGGGTTCTTTCATGAAATGGTAATGTAAATCTGTAGCTGAGATCAGGCTTTTACATATTCGTACTCTGATCAGAGACAAAAGATGGATATGATTGTACAGAATGCCTGCAGCACCAAAAATAGGTCCATATTTATTCCTGTCCTAACTTCACTTAAGTTGATGGAGTTGTGCCAAGGCTGAATGTGCCCACAGTCTATAGGACAGCTGGCTGCCTGTCAGGAGTCGAGTTTGATGAGAATGCTTTTGTAAGAACATTTAAGCCTCCCGATATTGGCAGTACATGGTGACATCTAAGGAATATTCACCTTGGCTTAAAATGGTTTTCTGGGAGATTCCAGATACATCAGTAATGCCAAAAAGACAAGGATAGCATTGATCAAGGTATTTTCAAGCCTCGAGTTTAATTCCATCAGCAGTTCTGAACCACCAGACCAGTTAACAAGTTGTTCTAATTGATATAATAATTCTACAGAGTTTTTCCACTTACACTAATGCAACATTTGGCTTCACTGAGGATGGATATTAACCACAAGTTGAAAGGAAGGTCTGGTGCTCTGATCCTTTGCTACATTTCATAAAGCTTTTAATTTTACTTGCAATCCATATAGGCAGTTTCTTTCCACTTGGGTTTAGAGACCCTGTTCAGTGTTTAATTGATAGTGTATGTGCACTGAAGGCAGCTTCAATAATTTTACTGTTCCAGAAACATTCATCTCATTCATAAAGATCATCTGTTCAGGAGCAGTCAGCCCTGGGTTTTGTTCTGTTTACTGGCTTTGTTTTGGGCAATGTGCTGACTTGCCTACAAGCTCTTCAGCTACAGAATGTTCAAATAGTTTCCACCAATGTGTTCAGGTCTCTGGTTCCCATGAGTGTGCTCACTAAAATTTTGAGTATATTAAGCCAGTTCTTGACACCAGCGTCTTGGCACTTGAGGTAACACTACATGGTGCTAAATAGCCGCAGCTTGAATCCTGAGCAATGGCATCTCCTGAGCTTCAAAATCAGCCCTATAAGCCAAGTCACTAGGGTTCTTTTGTGTGCTTTGTTTTGGTTTTGTATTTTTTTTCCAACAGGGAAGTGCTTGTTTACAGCATTTTGCCCTTCATAATTCCCCATGTGGGTGGATGCTTGCTGGAATACAGGCAGATAAGGGGGGTTGTTGTGATTATTCAGGCAAAGATACTCATCAAACTTACAGCTGCGAGTGAATGTTCCCTAGTTAATGGCTCATCTGATATTTGTGGCAGGAAGGAATTAAGCTCTTGCTTTTTATTTAGATAATTTGCCTGCTTTTAAATATTACTTATTCATCTTATAGCTTAGATACAGAAATTTGGTTGATTCAAAACAGGGGAAGGAAAAATTGATGGGGCTTCTCAGAGAAGATAAGGAAGGTAGGTTCCCAGATCCCATTTGGCTGTCCAAGAGAAGTAGTTTTTTTTCAAAATCCTAGCCTTAAAAATATAAAATCAATTATATATTAAAAAACCCCAAACAACCAAAAAACTTCCAAAAACCCTAGTCACTTCCAAAGATAGACCAAAATTGATGTTGCCCATCTTTGCAGGTATAGCCTGATGAGATATGTTAACAATTCATGACCCCATGGAATGGCTGTACTGCCGCTGGATACAGCACGTTGCATTTCAGTGGCATTATGCTGCAGGGTTTGGATATACAAAGCAGAATATGCATAACATTAAAAAATCAGGTGTTAGGTGACAAAGGATTATTAATGCATACTTTTCTCTTAAATAGCTGTTTTTTACTGAAACCGTAAGAGAAGCAGTAATTCTTGGCCAGTCTCAAAACGTGTATTCAGGAATTCACACTGAGCTTTGGTAAAGAAGGAGTCCATGTTATTGATTTGGCAAAATAGCTGGCAGGAGCATAGATTAACTGCATTCAGAAGACATCATCTGCACTTCAGCAGGCAGGACTGCACACAAGAAATAATGTAGTTTCCTCTAGCTGTGGAATATTCAATCCACCATCATCAAAGGATCAGAGTCGATAATTGTTAAAGGAGCAACAAAAGGAATCCTTTTCTTTTGCTCAAATTAACTTTGTGTCTGTTTTGGTATCCTGTAACCCAGCCAGTTTTCCAAGATGAAAACAGAACAACAAAAACTGGCAAGTTCTGTGCATCTGGGATTGGTGGCCTGAACCTCATAAAACGTGTAAGTGAAGAACAGAACATAAAGCTGTCAATTAGATCTTCTAATAGCCTTTAAACATTAGTATATTTTATTACAGACCTAAAATTAGCCTTGTTTTCAGACTTGGAACTTTTTCAAGTTTTTCATACTTGAACCCAACCTTCTTTTAGCTAGCAAGGCTGAGGTTTCAGCACTGAACAATGGAAATGGTATCAGAGCATTTGACACATTTCTGCTCCCATAACTTCTGATCCTTTTATATGGTAAATCTGACTTTCTTCATCGAGTTGTTGGGCTTTGAAATTTTCTGTATGTGTTTAAGCTGACACTGTGCATGGTGTTATGGCTGGGGAGTCAGCATTGGAAGATTGGTCTCAGTGAGGTGGGTGACCAGAGATTTGCACTTTCCAGGCTGAGATTAGTGGGTAAAGAGAGCAGGGTGAAATAAGTTACTCATAAAAACAACAACAAAACAAATTACCCTCTCGCAGTTAATACAAAGCAGCCTGCAGAGCTGGGATGTGTGAAAGCAGATGTGCTGAAAAATCCCAGCAACAACCAAAACTCTGTTTGACATGTGAGCTTCATGTGTGCTGTGGGAACTTGAATTGCACAATCAGGGGCAGCGCTAAATGAGAGAGATGGCAAACTGCAATGATAGCGTGTCCAGGCTCTGCTTTTGGTTTCAGATAACCTAGTTAATGTAAGATACCAAAAAAAAAAAGGCAAATAAAAATACCCAAACCAGCAACAACAAAAAAACCCGTCACATAGTATAGCTGTCTTCTGAAACTGTGTTCTGTTAATGGACACAGACCTTTTTCCTTGGCAATGTTGAGGAAGAATGGTAGTTTATAATGAGTAGGACCATGCTCTGACTTTAATTTCCAGTTCTGACACTTACTCACTATGTAACCCTGGATAGGTCATTTAAGATGACATCCACAGAAGGATCCAGCATGCAGGTTTCATCTGATTTTCATTTCAGTTTCCTAAAATGCTATCCTAATCCTTCTGACAAATCCTGGAGACACCCACAATACAGAATCGCCCCATTTTTCTATCTGAAAGAGTCTTGGATGTAAAAACCCAGGTTTTGCAAATTTAAAACTTCCCCAAAAGTCAGGATGTTAAGCAGGCAAGATCCAGTTCCCCTTGAAATGGCTCGCAGAGCGTGTTCAGCCTTCCTCCCCTGAGCACTCCTTGCAGCTTAGATGGGGCAGGGCGGCAGGGCTGTGCTGCTGGGTAGCTCCATGCGTTGGACACTCACCCAGTGAGTGCTTCTCTTTGCTTGCTGGGATCACTCTTGTCCCTGCCACCTATGTAGTGGTATAGGGATTTGGTCTTTAGGCAAGGGGTGAGGTGAGAAGAAGAAGCTGAAGGAAGGGCCGTTACTTAGGAAATAATGAAATACCTGGGACTGTGATGGAAAATGCACCATTCTCTTCCATGTCCTGTGGTATTTTGAGGCGCACTCCCCTTCCTGTATATAATGTAAGAAGTCTATGTGGTAAATCAGAGCCTGTGGCTGTTTGAAAATGAGATGGTGTGGCACTGTATGTCCTGGTGCTGAGACCCCCTGTGAGTCCGAAGGCATCTCTCGGTGCCTTGACTCCTCCGCACTCCAGGGTGGTGCCCTGTGGGCAGAGATCTGTGCAGCTCCCAGTGTGCAGTGCTGGGCAGGAATGAGGGCTCTGGGGCTGTAACGGATCTCGGTGTCTGCAGAGCAGCACGGGGAGGAACCTGTGACACTGAAAGAAAGGCTCCAAAAAGCGAAGCGCCAAGTGTTGCTATAATAGGGCTGGATTACTCACTGCGCTTATTCAAATTCCTGTTGATGCTGGCAGCGGCAGTTTTCCCGAATAGCAGCGAACAATGAGTCATCTCCAGGTGTTTATATTTGAAAGCGCCTTTTTTTTTTTTTTTTTTTGAAATTTCAAAAAGAAACCGCTCCGCAGCTCCCTCCGGGCAGTCCCTCGAGCATCCCTTTGCCGCGGAGTTCCCTGCCCGCCGCAGGACTTGAAGCCACTCCTCCTCCTGCGGAGAAAGATTTTTTTTTTTTCTTTTTTTTTGTTCCTGTTCCAGCAGGCAGGGCCAATCCCAGGGCCGCCCTGCCTGCACCGTACCGGCCGAGGCAGCCGCCGCCCCCCGCCCGGACCGGCCCCGTCCCCCCCCGCCCCCGCCGGAGCTGCCCCGGGATGCGCTGAGCCGCGCCGGGCGGGACCCGCTCCACTGCGGGAAGGGAAAATGAGGTGGCGGCTGCTTTCCCTGCCGTCTGACAGCTGAATGATATTTTTTAATATTTTTTTCTTCCTTTTCCCCCTTCAGGCTTTTCAGGGAGCTGGGAAATTTTGTGGCCACTGGCCTATTTTTATTTAAAATAGCTGTCAGTGGCCGTTTCTCCTTCTGCTCCAGCATCGTTGTTCCGTTCACAGCTATTAAGGCTTAAGAAGCTTGATTCTCTAAGGCTCGTATCCAAGGGCATCAGTCATTAACACACTGAGCTACATCTGCTTCTTGGCTAAGACTGAAGAAAGACATCTTAAGCTGGAAATCCTGCCTGCTCACTCAGTCGCCCGCTCTCTAGTGCATACGGAAGGGGAAGCATATGCAGCAGCAGGTTCCTTTTTTTTTATTCCAAAAGGCTGCCTCACTTTGGAGATGTGGTGACAAGATAATGGAGTGAAAGTCTCCCATTTCCAGGGAAGAAAATTACAGGAGTCAGCCAGAAGAAAGGAAGGAGCAAGTTAAATAACAGCAGAAATAGGAAGGAGGACAGTAGTGAAGAACTGAAAACAAAATTAGAGGAAACAGGTGGAAGGCTGGCATAAAGCTGGGGGATATTTTAGGCTGAAAGTGGTGTGGTGACTTTTTTTTCTTTCTTTTTTTTTTTAATTGCTTTTACTTTTGGCTTTAAATTCTAAGCTGGTTTTGGAGATCCCTGCAGTAAACCAGGCTGCCGGAGTGTAGAGCAGTTTCTCCAACGTGTCCTTTTCTCTCTCCCTGCCTGCTGTCTCTGCTGTTGCTGCTGCTGACAGAAACGTGTTAGGAAAGCAGAAAGAGAAAATGCCAGCCATCCTGGTAGCCTCCAAAATGAAATCGGGACTACCTAAACCCGTACACAGCGCTGCTCCAATCCTGCATGTCCCAACGGCCAGGACCATCCCACAGCCCTGTTACCTGAAGTTTGGGAACAAGGTGGAGGTGACGAAGCCATTGTATTCCAGCCAGATTCCTCTAAAATCTTCCAATGGGCAAGAAAACGCAGGAGATGGACTCCTACCGAGGAAGAGTAGCTCGGTAGAAAATGGATTTGACACACAGGTTAGAAGGCACCAGATGTTGGGGAGATGTGTGGGGGAATTTATTTCTCTATTGAATGTGTGCAGCAGGTATTCTGGCTCGCATAGCAGTGGTGTGAACAGCAGTGAGAGAGGGGGTGTATGTGTGTGTGATAACATCTGTCTGCAGCGGTGGGATGTTTTATATTCCACATAGTGGCATGTGTTACCAAGGGATGGCTTTGTCATTTTGTCAGGATGGTGGAGCTAACGGTGGGGTGGTGAGGGATGGGGCTGTGTGTGCTGCATGCCTGTGTTGCCTTCTCTAGTGCCTTGGCTTGAACTTGTGGGATTTATGGAAGGGAGATGGTAGAGATGTGGTTTATGGGCTGTGTTCTTTGTGTTCTGTTCTGCAGGTGCTACTTGTAATGGCTGGGTTGTGTGCCTGGGATGGGGAAAGATTGCCTTTCGTCATGAATGTGTTCTGTGTTCTGTATTGGAACGTTAGGCGTGTGAACATTTTGTATTTGTAGTCGTGTGGGGAGTGAATGGGAGGCAGTGCTTGATGCTAAATTGCAATATGCATGTCATTCTGAGTGCAGCTAAATTAAATAGATTATGTAGGAAATGAATACTCAGGTGGAATATGTATGTGCATGATATCATAGATGCACATTATCAATATGCATTTTTTAGATTTCCCTTTCATGTGTATCAGTTTTCTGACATATTTTTATATCTGCTGCTTCCTGTGAAGGGAGGAAAAATGTACCTTCTACATCTTGCTTCATTTTTGTCAGCACGGTACCGTTTCCAGCACGGCTCGGGTTGCCTTGTGCTGCTGGTGCCCCGGTGTGCTCAGCAGCAGTGTAAGCAGATAGTACGTGTGAGCGTACTACGGTGTGAGCGAAGCAGATGGTCTGCTGCGGCAAGCAGAATTGATTAACGGTACACAGAGACTGCTATAGCTGCATGATGTGTTTGGGTAACAGCCATATACATTACAAGCTGCTCCTACCGATATCTGAGAAGGTGATACCATTACACTGGGGTAGGGAAGTGATGACAGATACTTGTATTTTTTTCTCTTTTCCTTCCTCAAGGAATGATGGTTCATCCCTACCAGATATATTTTGATCTATGCCCTTGTAACCCTATTCTCTTAAGACAAGCGCAACTACTGCCTGGGCGTGTTTGGCCCCATGCCCTGAATTTTAGGATGTGCTGCACTTTCATTGCTGGTAGGCAGGGTGACGTATCGGGCTGCTCAGGCCAGATGAATATAACTGTAACGGTTCCTGAGGGACTGAGAGCAGGAAAAGGAGACAGACAAGTATTGGTGGCAGGGTGGTGGCAGCAGACAGACTGACCCGCGCATCACATCTTCTTAAGAGGGAAACAAGTACTCCCTTTTTTTTCCCTTGTGCTGGAGTCTGTCCTTGTGATTATGAAATGTCAGCAAAATCTCATTATATGCTGCTCTTTCTCTCAGACACGCCTTGGTTTCTGCATAGAAAATTACATTCCTGCAAAAGTGATTGTTATTCATAAATACTTTCTCATCTTAAAATAGATTATAATCAGAGAGATCCTGCCGGTGGTAGCCGTTCGCAGCAGGAAGAGAATACTATGATGTGTTTAACCCTTATAGCGACATGGAACAACATCCATTTTTTTAATATCCTGATGATGAAAGGGTCTTCATGCTGATTGTTATATTTAAACAGGGAGTGATTTTGGCCAAAGGCATTTCAGATGATGTTGAGTTTTGAATAACTTCAGCAGTGGTAGAAATAATCCTAAAGTTTGTCATTCTCGGTAACCTCATTTGGGTAGCAGTCTTAGCAGATGACCAGCACCTTTTAAGGTGTGAGGCAGTGAGGTTTGGTTTACTGTCCATTATCTAGAATAAACACTGTCCTTTTTTGTTATTCTTATTGATCCAGCTTTGATCCCTCTGCCCACCTAAGTGTGCAGGTTTTTGCCATTCAAGGTGGTAATTTGGAAGGTCAGGACATATCTAAAGAGAGGTTTTTCTAGATCAGTTGTATCAAGGGCACTGTTCTTTCCTTTTTCTCCTGTCCCTCCCTCCCGAGGGAGGAGGAACAGGATGGATGGACAGCTGCTAGATGGCATGTCAGCAGCTGAAGCATTTTTATCTTGGAAAACCTCCAGCTACATTCAGGTGTAGAAGTGCTTTCTGATAATAAGCCTGGTAAGGTTCAGTCTTAAACACAGCACTAGGACTAGATATCTCAAGAATCATAGACATGTTCTCTGGGGGTGATCACTTGGTTCTCTGGATATTTTATCTTAAGCACCAGTGTGGCCCTCACATTTTACTGTGCAGGCACCTGGTATCCCCTGTGAGGGAGGGAAGTTATACTCTTATCGTATACTCACGTTTAGAGTTTAAATCCACAAGTTGAACCAATGCCAGAAGCCTTGACACCTCTCTTTTGTAGATCTTGGTCCCCACATGGAGTCTGCAGCCCACAGGGAAGGACGTAGTATCCTCCTGGGTGGGTGAAGAGAGAATTAAAAAGAGATTGTGACACTTGGGGAAAAAAAAAAGAAAAAGAAAAAAAGGATGACCAAAATCTATTTAACTTGTGCTGTATTCCTTGCTGAGGCTGAACTTGGAATTTGCAGTGCCAAGCTCTTGGAGTTAGAGGCATAAGCCATTTCCATCAAAAGCCAAGGTGATATCAGGCCATTTTCAAGGCTAGAGGCAGAGGAGCTTTGCTTTTGTACAACCACTTAGTGGTTAGAGCATTCGCTCAGAGAGTGGGCTATCTGAGTTCAGTTGCTATTTCAACACGAGGGAATTCAAACTCCTGTTATCTCTGGAGGGTTTCATAATCAAAAAGCCACAGGATGTTCTGGAGTATTTTAGGGAGCTGCTCTTAATCCTGTTGAAGTTGGTCCTCTTTGCACTACATAAATGAAATTTAGTTGCATGTACAGAATAAGGACAGAGAGCAACTTGACCTAATGTTTAGGATGTCTGCTTACAGGGAAGGAGGCGACGGGAGGGATGATACCTTTAATTCTGTGTACATACGATTTTTTTTAATCTCCCATCATGGTGTATATATATTTCCACTTTGAATTTGTGTATGCCTTTTTCCCTGCACTTAGTTTACTGATTATTTTGGAGAAGAGGCTGTCTAGTGCATAGATCAGAAGTCACAATGTGAAGATACTAGACCATGTGTTAATGCTGTTTTAGCGTGTTTCAAGCCGCTTGCACACCAGTGCTAGGTTCATGAGCTTTTTTGGTGCCAGGTGGCACCTATCTTGAGCCTGATTCTTCAGAGAACATGGGCACTGCAGGTGGGACTCATTGAAGTGCTCATTTTTTACAAAAATGCTGGAAATCAAGGTGTTCCACTTGAGAAATATGGTATCAGTGAAAACTTCTCAATATCTTCATTTTTTTCTTCTTATGGTTTTACATGTGCAAGCTGGATTTTATAACTGGAAGTTGTACCTTAAGGCCATATAGGGGCAATGTGTTATTTAAAATGCTGTAAAATTTATAAAAAGCATTCTTCAAAGTATTTCAGAGGCACTTTCCAAAGAAAGGTCTGAGGGTTTTAGCATCAAGCCCATTGTAAATGCTAGTCAGAAATCTTAGGTTGATGAATCATGGCAGTACCATTCCTATTTTATTGTTACCGATATCCACACTCCATTCATTTTTCCGTATTAAATTCCCTGTGTTGTGCACAACCGTCTCTTACTGTTGTACTGGTGCTTATTTTGTCTAATTTGAAAACAACACCAATAAATTGTATTTAGAGAGCATTGTTTTGGAAATATTTAACTTTGTTACCAGAGAAACTTCCATGAAGTAGATAGCAAGATAGTGATCTCTCATATACAAAATGGTATTTATTAGTTATTCTGAAAAAGCCGTATGTATTTGGCTACTAAATTTACATTAGTTATCTAAGACAGAAGTCCTCGCCAATTAGAAGTCCATGGACGTGGTAAAGTTCTTGCTGCAGGGTGCAAGAAGGAAGATACGGTTCCAGGAATACAGTCTGTTGCCATGTTATTGTGAAAGCCACCGAAGGAGCTTGTGGATTTAATGACTGTGTTTATTGGTGCTATGTTGTATTGTCTAGCTTCTTGTTTTTCATTCTCTGGAGACCCTAAAAAGTAATTACTGTTTGTATCTTGAGTAACTGTTGCAATCCTAAAAGCACTGGGACTTTAGGGAGTCATTGGTCCCATTCTACCACTAAAACACCTCAAGCTAGCAGGCGTCTGTTCAACCTGCTGTTAAAATATGGGTATGCAGCGCGTACCTGCAACTGTCCTGAGTGTTTGGCGGGGGGGTGGGGGACGGAATTTGTTATTTCCTTGCAAAAATATCTTTGCAATATCAATTTGCTGAAAGTTACGCAGTTGTCCTCTCTTGGTGGCCATGGAAGGCAGATGCTCGCTGGGTGTTGTCATGCTCTCCCTAGCTTTTCTCTTTCTCCACACTAGGCAAACTTAATTCTTCTAACCTTTTCCCTCAGGATTTCTAGAACTCTTACAGCTCTTTGTGCTATCTACTGAACCCTTTTCAGTTTTCCTAGACCTTTTTTTAAGAATTCAGTTCAAAACTGGATGGATTTCATTGTCTGCAATAAAACTACCTTGCTTAGCTAGATTTTTCTTCACATTGCGTTCCAAATTCATGAAGATCATGTTGAGTTGGGTGCTGTAGATCTGGGGTGCTCTAGACCTCACCATTTTCTAGTCTTGCACTAGCTTTTTCTTCTAGTGATTTAGTTGTTCTTTCCCAGTTTGTCAAGGTCATCTAGAACTGAGGTGTTCTCCAAAAGCATTTGCAACACCCATCAAGATCAGAAATGTCCCTGGGTTTTTCTCATCAGCCATTCTGTAGTCCAGCTCAATGACAATGGTATGGAATGGAATTGGTGGAGAAGCTCCATTACAGATCCCTGCAAAAATCTATTGGATAGCTGTTCCCAGCTGGACAGCATGCTGCTGAAAAAAATTTAGGGAGCTTTTCAGTCAGTTGTGCACTGCCTTGAAGTGCTCTAGCTGCTCACAAACTGATTGCTTAATAGGTTGCTCCAGTATTTTTCCATGCTTCTAATTTAGGCTGGCATCAACCGTTTCATGAGCCACGTGTGACCAGGAACCTGTGGGCTATTGGTTAGCCTTCTCTGCCTCGCTGTCCCCATTCCCATGCCATTAGCAATCCAAATGAATCCACAGAGTTCAGATATTAGTAATTACTTTACTGTATTTTAATTAAATTTATCAGAAGCCGTTTATACCTCTGTATCACTGTCTTGCTAATGTGAAGCTTCATAGAGAGACAGATTAATGAAGCATATTGCAGAGGAATGATGCCTTCCTTTCTCATGTGCATTAGCCATTTCGATGCGTGATACTGGGCTTTGTAGTTTTACTACAGAGGGATCTTGCAGAAGGGATAGGAGTCAAAAGCATCCTTGTCTGGACCCAGTTTAAAGTCAGATGCACATTGACTGGTTTCAGTGACATTCTATGAGCTGCCTCAGTGTCAAATTTGGTCCCACTGCCACTGATGAGCTAATCAGAAAAGAAATTATAGGAAATGTGGCAGTAGTACTGATAACCATAAAAGTTAGCTTTTTGCAGTGTTGGAAGAAACCAAATGAGGTCAAGTTTAGGATGTGTACAAAGGAGAAATTTTACTGAAGAGTTGGGAAAATCTAAGGAAAACTATAGATTCAGGTTATCAAAATACATAACCACAAAAATAATTTTAAATTAGTATCCATTTTAATGAGCTTGCTTATGTAATTATAGTTACATACTTAAGTACATTCTATGAAAAAGAACCTTGCTGTATCTTGCTTTTTGTTTGACACACTGTAAGCAATCTTAGGCTATTATGCAGCCAAATTCTTCTGTTTATGATGACAATGATTTTGATAATGTGTTTATAGATACATACCGGTAAATATAAAGTTGTTAGGGGGTTGTTCCAAATGAAGTGTTAGCAGATAGAAAACGATTCATAAATTATTTTATTGTGACTATTAATGTGGAGTTTTCAGTGATCTGTCCTTCGATATAAAGAGCTATTCTGTTCTAATGCCCTGCCTTGGAACAAAAGATGTAAGGATGCACTATGGACTCCTGATGCTCTTTCATCATTGGGTTTTCATATAGAATATGCAAAGGGTCACTTGGATTCGAACTTCCATTCAGTTTTTAATTGTACTAGTTAATGAGTAAAAATGGTTTTTGCTGTGATTTCAGTTTAATTGTGACTGTTCCTGAGTAAAAGGGTATTTGGGCATTGTGTAATGTTCCTTCACTGTTGGATTGCCCAAGGTGGGATTTCCAAAGATATTTATTGTTGAGCTAATAATGCTGCTGTTGAATTCACTCAAGCTTCTACAATCCATGGTTAGTGTTTTTGAAACACTCATTTAATGTGACCTTTTTTCCCACTTCCAACTTTTTAATGCTATTTCTCTGATCTCTACTGATAGGTAATATTAAGCCTCTAAGAGGCTTCCAAATTTTGATATACTTAACCTAAGAGCACTCCTTGGAGGTAGGGATATTGTTCTGACTTTATAAATGAATGGCTAAGGCACAAAGAGACCTACCCAAGGTCATAAAGTCTGCAGTGCTATAGAAAATTACTAGCTAGTCCCCTGACTATTAGATTATCTTTCTCCTTTGCTGCTACTTACTAATCAGTTCAAAATGCTTATGCATATGGTGTCCATGTGTTCTCCCTCTGTCCTTGAAATGGTTACCTTAATCCATAAGTTTATATTTCTTCAGTGACAACTTGGTGTATGGCAGTACCCAAGCAGGACACTTTGGTACAGCTCTCCTCTAACCAGAAATGGGCTTTATAAAAGTTACAATTTATTTTTATAATATTTTTTTAATATTGGTTTCTTACTCCCTACCTGCTTTTATCTACCTGGCTGCACTGGTGAATTTCTTGACAGTTTATAGGGTTTTCCTTCTTACTTTTCTGAGATTGATTGTCCATTGTGTGTTCCACAGAACTTCTCTTGATGTATGTGTTGTATTTCAGTACTGTTGGATACTCAGTCTCTGCTGGAGGCTTGTTTGACTTGAAATTGGCTTCAACAGAGAAGCATTAAGTCTTTCTACCTAACTGCTATCTGATATATCTAATTTGTTGATGTTCAAATATGGATAAAATAATTCTAATTTGCAAAGCAAGTGCAATGTGAAGAAACTGAAAGACAAAAGTAGAGGTGTGTACCATAGACCTAGCACAGGCACCACTTGAGCTCTCCTAAGTGTTCCTAGTGGCTGAAAACTGTGCTGGCATGCTGTATGGAGCTTGTCGTAAAGTAATGTTCCCTAGTCTTCTGCAAAATGCTCTCATCAAAAATCAGGTGGTATGAATATAAAAAAAGAACCTCCTGGAAATGCAGAGAGAGACAACAATACTAGCAGATGAGAACAACAGATACTTCTTTTGAAAACTCCTAGCACTAAACCTGAGTTTTACTTCTCAAAAAGAAAAAAAACCCAAACAGTTACAAAGAAGGGAACTTGTAAACAAAACATGAACCTTTCCCAAGTTTCAAGAACTTGAGAAGTACCAAAAAGAAAGAAAGTTATGAGACCAACACCACCTGTGCTCTTTCTTTTCTTTCCAGAGGGCATCAGAAAAGAAAGCCTTTATTTTATTGAGATAGGCAGGGTGGATTCAGTTCTCAGTTTTGGAAATTCAGGGCTGGTTTTGGCTATTTTTGATTTCCTTTGGAGAGTCCTTTGAAAAACATTGTGTCCTCTGTAATTTCAGTTTCCAGATTATCTCACCACTAGATTTAAATCTCCATTTAATTTGTAGAGTATTTTAATGCTTTTAGCCTACAGGTCCCTTTTTCCTACCAAAGTGGAAGAAATTAAGGAGGGATTTAAATCATTAAGTATTTTGTTTGAACTTCCCAATCTTGCAGCACAGAATAAATATTATAAGTGTTGTTTAAGAAGATGAGAGTGTTGAATAAAGTGATATCTGGGCCTTTAGTGGAAGGGTGTATTTTCTGTTCTTCCATTTTTTTTCACATTTGCTTTCTGCTTATTTAAACTTTCGGGCTAAACTTTGTACTCTTATTCTGGTATACTCTTAAAATTTAACCCATTAATTTTTTTTTTTCCTTGCAGCAAACTGTAGAATCTCAACCAAACTCAGATTCATTCTCCTGAGAAGTTTACCTGGCTAAAAATACCCTGCTTGAATATTATTTTTAGAAACATGTAAATTTGAAGTATATAAATGGTCAGATTTTATGTGTATTATTAGATGTGAACTGTTGGTACATTTTGTAACAGGAAGCTGCTGGTTTTCCATTCACCAAGAACTGGAATTCAGTCAAACACTTGGCACTTACTTGTATGCCTCTAATTTTATCTGTAAATTGTTCTTTCTGAAATAGATTGTGGAAACATTCTCAGTTTCTTCAGTTTTGCAAAGCATAGGCATGGAAATAACGGCTAAAACTTAAAACAAATAAACCATTTATTAAAATAAATAATTGAGAAAACAGGTCACTTCTTATTTTAAAACAGGCTGAGATCTTAAGTTTTACTCTGATTCCACCTTTTTTTTCCCCTCTTGAAAGTATTTTTAGGTGTGTTATCCTTGGATTATTTTTCATTTTACTTTTGGGTTATTTTAGAATTGGAAGCAATGTGTGGGAAAACAATACATGAAAGGAAAAAATATCTAGCTTCTGGATTTCAAAATACAGTTTTACCAGGACTTTTGCCCATATGCGTGTTCAGTTTTGGACAGTAATATCTTCATAATTTGAAAATGTCTTGTTTACTCCCATGGCCTCTTCTTAAATTTTACCATGTGTCCATCCTTTGTCTTGAATGTTTCCTTAAGTCCTCTTCCTATTCGCAGCTTGCGTGGGTTTTTTTCTCTACAGCTATGGCTAGAAGTTGCCATATCCTCTCTCCCATGGTTGGAAAGAGTCCCTAAATCTTCTTATTTTACCTGTCCTGTCTCTCACATTGGTCCATTTCTTCTATCTTGTCCTTTATGTGATGACCACCGTGGTATAATCCAAGAGTGTGCAGAGGTGAGTTCATGTTGACGGTGTAGACTTGCCTGTAGGTAGCAGACAGCAGCAAGGCTGTATTGGAGGAACTAGCAGCTGTAAAGAGAGTCCATGGGATACTTTCTGATAGTTGTTGAGGTTTTGTGTTATACAGACAAGAAGGAAAATTTACAGACTGGAGAGACCAAGGAACGAGGGATTGGCAGGGATTGATTTGGTAGCGATGGTGCTGTGCTTGACAGGAGAACATGGCTAGGTCTCTGGAACACAGCTTCTTGGGCAATAAATTGATGGATTCCTCAGCCTTTTCTCTGAAAGTGGAGAACAACCCAGAACAACCCTTGACATACTGACTTACTATACGGCTGCAGAAGTAGCTGTTCTCAGTGCTGGGATCTGGTTGATTTGGTTATGCTTTCTCCAAAGGGAAAGACTCAGGCAGCTTCCTCAGTCATTTCCATGTTCCTTCTCATCTCCCTAATAATGCTGTAGAAGCTGACAAGGCCTTTTTGCGAATAGGCAACTGTGTTTTTCAGAGTTGTATAGGAAGAAATTCTTCTAGGATGTCTGTCTGAGGACACCCATACTTTGTTCTTGGGAAAAGTGGAAAAGGCATACGACAGGCTGGAGTTGTAATTTTGTGTATTTTATGTCTGTCATAGAGCTCTTCAGAGGCTGTTCTTCAAACTAAGGGGATTTGGAGTGTGGTGGTCTCATTGCCACAACATGCAAGGGATCTGTAATATTTCCTGGTGTCTCAGCCTCCATGTAACCCATTTGGTGGATCTGCCATTTGGACAAATGAGAGACATTCTCAGCGGTAAAGATTGTTGTAATACCTTTTTGTTTCATGTGATGAGGTGAATCTTCCCTGATAGGATCTCCTGTCTTGTACTGAAAGTGCTGACCAGAAATTATTTTTATATTTTATGTTTTTGTCGTCTACTGGTTCTATGTACTTGCCCATTGGTAGAACAAAATTAATACCCTAGAGGGATTTCATGTTGCTGATCAAGCTTGTATGACATTTTATGGTGAACATGGATACTGAGGCTTTGTTACACTTGTATATCTTGAAACAAATATTTAGAAGAGGGTTCCATTTTCTTTAGCTGTGTCCACTGTTAGAAACTACAGGTAACTTTAATATTGATAAGCTAAATACTGGTTTTATATGGAGGCAGCAGCATCCTATTTTTAAAAGACTGTACCAGCTGTCTTTCCATATCACATCTATTTTGGCTGTTTCTCAGATTATGACATTAATTACCAGGAAGTCATTTCTAATCAACTTGTACAAGGGGTCTAGCAAATTTGCTTCCTCTGGCAGATAGAAAACTATCAGGCATGGTATTATAAAATCAAGCAGATAAAGAGATTCATGTCTTTTGGAGTCAGAAATCCTCCTTAGCCAATGTAGCATGATGACAAGTTATATTTCCTTAGAGAAATTTAATCTGAGAACAGTGTCTGTATGTGTGTGTCGGGGATTAAAGGCCTGGAACGGATGCAGAGGACACATTTGCATCCACAAAGATCAGTGTGCAGCTTTCATTATAGCTGGTGGACTCAATAATTAATGGATTGCTCTGGTAAGACAAATTTAATTCAGTTATAAATTATTCCTCATTTCAAGGAGTCTTGCGGACATTTAAGTCTTCCAAACTAATTTTAAAAATGTCATGTGCGTTTCAAGATCAAGCATGCATTGGCCATTTGAAGCAATAGCTTAGAACTGGGTTTTTCTGTTCTTGCTCAATAATCACGGGTCAGTCTGCTCCTCAGGACAGCCAATACATATTCCAAACTTGTCTGTGGCTTAACTGCGACAGATTATTTTGGGAAGGAGTATTTTTGGCGTTGCTACGTCTTACTCCTCCGAGATGGGCTCTGGAGCACACAGGGTCTGATCCTCCAGGGTAATGTGCTAAACAAACACTGCCAAGGAAAGCTGGCAAAAAGGTGCCTGTCCTCTAGTGGAGCTGGAAACGGGAGGCAGCAGCATCCTATTTATCCCCACACAACCTCACCAGGGGAATTCTAATGAATATGCTTTAATTTACAAAACAAAACCACTTTCTGCTTTTCAAGAGGGAAGAGCAGCGGTTGCCTAGGATCCTGTTTCCAAGCAGTCAGATGCAAACTTCCCTGGCTGCAGCAATGGAGAGTTTCCTTTCGCTTGGCTGTAAGAGGCAGAGGCAGCCTTTTGGCCTCTCACCTGGTGGGGTTTGGATCATGTGGAGTGATTTGCTCTATAGGACTTAATGCTTAGACTCCAAACTGGTGAAAGGAGATCTAGTTGTCATTGAGGAGCAGAAATATTTGGAGGAGGATCTGTTTGTGAGTGAAAATGTCATGCATGTAAAATTTCATGATGGAATCATCTGCTGCAAACCCGGGATTTCCTCCTTTCCCTGTGGTTGCTTCTCACCACGGTTCCAGGCAATGGGAAAGTCTGTGAATATTGTGGCCAGTTTGGAGGTGTGGTGCCTTTCTGTGAGATGTTTGCCTTTGGGACCTGCTGGCTGAGCTGTGGTAGGTGCCGGAGAAGGAAGCTCAGAGAGACCCCCGGTTCTGTGGGGACTCCAGGCCAGCCCTGGAGAAGGTGCCGAAGGGCGAGGTAAGGAGAGCCAGGTCTGCCTGCTGTGTCCTGTCCTTGTCACCAGCTCCCCAGGCGTTGAGTGTTGGGGGTCAGCAAGGGTCCTGTGGTGGGCTTTTGGCTGCCTCTGCCATGTGTTGCTTTTGGGAACATCCTGGAGAAGATGTTTCTCTTACAGGTGTATTTTGGCCTAAAGGCATTGCAGTGGTGAGACTTGGAAAACCAACCCTGTTGGAGATGACGTGATTTGTGGTGCGTACACTGTACTGTGCAGTGGGATGTAATGCCCATGGGTCATACCCACCAGGGGCTTGGTTTATCAAGTTGGATAGCAAGGAAGCTGTATCTTATTTTTAACGCAAGAATTTTATTTTTAACACAAGAATCAGTTCCAGCTTCCCCAAGGTTACTTGCTGCAGTAGGTACTTGAAAAAGGAAAAAAGAAGAAAGGGGAAAGAAAAGGAAGGGGAAAAAAAGGTATATGAAAGAACCTGAAATCAAAAAGCCAGCCTACAAAGCTCCAATAGCAGATTCTTCACTCCCCTATACACAGTTTTAGATTTGTGCTGAAACTTAATCTCTTGGCCACAACAGTGTGAACTAGATAAGATTTAGTTCTCTTTTTTTGCCTCCTGAGCTCTCTGAGATTCAGCAGAAAAGGGGGTTGCATTGAACAAGCACACATTTTAATCTGTTACCTTCATAGCCTGAGGAGTGTCCATTGGTGTGAGCCGTTATGGTGGGGACTGATGCCACCCCCGGCTCCCCGTAGGCTGCTGTGTCAGCATTTCTGAGCCGATGGCCCGTCAGATCCACTCAGTGCTTATTGTGCAGCATTAAGCAAAGAGATTTGAAAGTTCAGTGTTCCACTGGCAAATCATTTAATTTTAGATAATTTTGCAGTGGTTCTTAGCAGCTTATGTAAATGGATTTCCAACAGATAAAAGCCTCGGGCTTTCGCTGCGTGTTTCAGTCATGTGAACAATACCTGCGGTGGAAGGAGTCTCTTGTAAACCATCTTGTGAATAGCTGCAGCATCCCTCAGTGCCGTTACCCTCCCTCCTCCTCTCTTCTCTGACAGCAGCTGAAATGGCAGGGCTTGGTTTGGCCAGGACTTTGCATCCTTTATAGCAATGCTGTTAAATGCTGGGCTGAAATGGATGGTAGCTCAGCTAATTTGCATGATTTAAAATGCCAGCTCGGTTTAATGTAGAGCAGCTGGTATATGCTTAACTCCTTCAGGAGAAAACTTAATACCAGCAGATCGCATTATCCAGGGCTACACGACATTTATTTATTTATTTGTTTGTTCCATCTCTTCACTGCTTTCAGAACGTTTGTAGAGATCGTTCATGCATCTCTGGGGAAGGGCTTTGCTCTCTGGAGATATTTCTGTATCTCACAGGGTTCACAAAGGAAGAAATTGGTCCCGCTGTGTGACAAATACTTGTGACTTCCCGAGCATCCACTTACACTGACCTTAGCAGATAGGGCTCTAAATTAAGATGTGACATGATGAAGGATGGCGAGATTAGTTGGAAGAGGGACAGGTGTAGAGGCCTGGATTACGTGGATTACTGCATGCTCAATTTCTTAGGGTTAAATTTCAAGGTTGAAAATGGCTAATTCCACAGTTATGGAATTAGGACACACCATGCGGTTCCATTCTTCTGGGTGCTGTGCTGACAGCCAGAGTCACCTTGCAAGGGAAGGAAGAGTTGGAGGATCAAAGAATTTCTTTTGCTCCCTTGAAATAATTAGTGCAGCCTCAGTGAGAGGATGGAGGGAGCATAATCTTTTAATACCAACCCTTCTCAAAATTGACCTTGTCACAGGCAGATTCAGCTTCTCGCAGAGGAACAGATGTGTGATAGTCACTCTTACTGCATCAGAAATGCCAGCACAGTATTTTATCCTCTGCCAAAATCCTCCTGCCTTTCCACAGGCGATGAGCCTCTCGTGCTGAAGAGCTCTGAATGTGCCTTTGGACAAACTGCGAGATACTGTGCAATGAAGATGGACTTGACAAAGTCAGGGGTTTCTTCAGGCACTTAGGATGGAGCTTTCTCTTCCTCTGGAAATTGTTTATTCTCTCAGATCACAACTTGGCTGAGATTTGTTGTGACACAGCAGTTTCAAATGGTTGGTTCTGGAGACCCTTATTAGTTTCAAGCACAAGTCATTAAACTAGAGATAAAATGTATCTGTTAGGTCCTTTTGACATGTGTAAATCCTTCAGTAGTGCATCTGAAGTTTAAGCATTTCTCTTACCCTTTTTAAACCTTTGTGTTAGAAGATACCATGTAGTTATTCGATTGACATCAGGGCTGTGTCTGGTGTGTAGGACATGAAAGTCACTTCTGTACAACAGAAAGGACAAGTCTTCCCTAATGAAAACTGATTATTGTCTTTTTTGTTGTGAAAGGGAAACTACTAAGAAGATGATGTCCTATAATCTCCTTTCATGAATGTAGACAAGATAAATTGCCCTCAGTGATAAATACTTCATTATTTCATCTCACGTTGTCCATGTGTAAGATCATTAGCAGTCCTGCATGCTGTGGAAGATTATAGCCCGCTATTATATACTCAAATTATTTAGGTTGTAGTGTATTTATACCATAACTCAGCTGAACATCTGAATGTTTCTGATGTATAATATTATGGTGTGTTGACCCTGTGTGGACACCAAGTGCCCACCAAACCTGCTCTATCACTCCCCATCCTCAATGGGACAGGGGAGAGAACATATAACAAAAGGCTTGTGGGTTCAGATAGGGACAGAGGAAGATCACTCACCAATTACCATTAACAGGCAAAGCAGACTTGGGGAAATTAATTTAGTTTATTACCAATCAAATCAGAATAGGGTAATGAGAAAAACTAAACCTTAAAACATCTTTCCCCCACCCCTCCCTTCTTCCCAGGCTTAACTTTACTCCTGATTTTCTCTACCTCCTTCCCCCACAGTGGTGCAGGGGGACTNGTGATAAATACTTCATTATTTCATCTCATGTTGTCTCATGTTGTTGACTGGGAATAGGGGTTGTGGTCTGTTCATCACACATGTTTCTACTGCTCCTTCCTCCTCAGGGGAGGACTCCTCACGCTCTTCCCCTGCTCCAGCATGGGGTCCTCCATGGGCGGCAGAGGCACAGCTGCCTCACCATGGTCTTCACCATGGGCTGCAGGGGAATCTCCTGGAGCACCTCCTCCCCTCCTTCTGCACCGACCTTGGTGTCTGCAGAGTTGTTTCTCTCACACATTCTCACTCCTCTCTCTGGCTGCGGTTGTGCAAGGTTTTTTTCCCCTCCTTAGCTATGTTATCACAGAGCTGCTGCCACCATCACTGTTTGGCTCAGCCTGTGCCCCCACTACCAAAACCTTGCCATGCAAACTGAATTTAGTTAACCAACATGTGTCGATCCTTCCAATAGGTAGATACTGTTTTGTGAGACAGTTTAGCAGGTGCTGCTATAGCTGAGGTAGAACAGTGTGGGTTAGTAACTGGTTGTCAGACACCAGGTCAAAACTTCAAACAAATAATGCTGTTTGTGCGTATCCCATCTAACTCTAGGCTTCTGGAACTGGAGTAAATTAGCCAACTTTTAATTTACGCTGTTAGTTTATAGTTAGTAAAGCCTCGTCAACCACGTTGCTGGGGTGTTTTAAATATTGTTTGTTTTCTTTTTATAACTAAGGGATAAGTTTGTTTCTCTTAATGCTTTTCCATTGATTAATACAAGCTTTTCAGGGATCCAGGCTTGACCTCTAATGCTCAGTATTTCATTCCTTACTATTTTCCACCGCAGATATTTTTAACTCGCTGTTTTTAGGACTTTTCCAACTGGTGGAAAGGTTAGGAAAGCCAGTTCCACCAGACTGGACATGCTGTGAAACAGCGTGAAACAACGATCAGACTAGTTTTCATGGCACCTTCATTTGGAGCTGTGCCTTTCTGCCAGGAAGGGTTTCGGTCCTTAAAGGGCAGAGAGGATGCAGTGGGGAGCGTGTGAGCCCTGGAGACCCCCAGGCCATCCGTGTAGCTTCAGATGAGTAACCTCATTGCTGCCTGCTGCAGTTTGTCAGCAGCAAGTCCTTTATCTCCCAGGTGTTCTGTGGAGATAAACCCATTATAATTCCAAGCAGCTCAGGTAAAGTGATACCTGGAGCCATGAAATTACCTTAAATAGCTAACTGTGTGCCCCTTAAGCCTTCATGGTTCAGTGTGATCTGCTTTTTCCGTATTGATTTTTTTTCCTTTAGGTAATATTTGAATCAAAGCAACAAATACTTGATTTGCAGTCCTCTCTGCTAATGATTTATGGANCCTTTAGGTAATATTTGAATCAAATCAACAGATTTGAATCAAATCAACAGATACTTGATTTGCAATCCTCTCTGCTAATGATTTATGGGTTTTTATAAAATTTATGAAGACAGAAGGCACATCATTACCTCTTTTTTAGGAGAAGGTTCTCAGCTGTAAACAGGTATCGTTACTTTTGGCTGTGCCCTCTGAAAACAGCCATTTATCCTTTAATGCTGAAAATAATTTAAAGAGAAAATAAGAAATGAAGAGCTGTATACATTATTTCAAATTGTAATGAGGAGTTTGTGGGCTATGGGTTACCATCTGCACTCCACTTCGACGCCATCTGCCTACAAGGAGAAAATCGCCAGCGGAGAAAATAGTAGGATGTCCTGCAATTAGGAAGCCACATAACCACCAGTTCCACATGAAGACCTTGTGAAATTTGTAATGAAACCCCAGCCTTTGACAGTACTGGCGTGAAAGGGAAGAGAGAAGTGTAAAAAAGGCTGTTGAGATTTTGGAGGACTGAAAAAGGGGATTTTAAGCTCCATGAATTGCATGATTGACCGCCTTCGTGGAAGGGAGGGATCTGCAGAGTGTTAATTCGTAGTATGTAACACAGTCAGCTGAGAACGATCTGTGAAGGCTGAAATTATGCTAATTTATGCAGTTCACATTGCTACCGCAGTTTAAAAATAGCTTCGTTTCTAGAGAACCAGAGCTACCGTGCCTGCTGCGTGTGGCAGGTTGATTTTGTGTTTAGCTTTGCAAATCTCACCAGTTGGAACACAGAGCAAAACCCTACTTACGTGGTCTTTTTGTGTGGAGGTCCGGCTGGTTATACCGCATTGCATCGCTTCCATTCAAGAGGCTGAAAGGAAAACGTTGGTCCCCTGGCTTAGAAATGGCACAGGGGTATTAGTGGATGCTGTGAATAGCTGCAGCGTTCAGCCTGAGGCTGAATGCCCAGAAGAATAGTTCAGATTAAAGTGTGTTTTGGGTTTCTTGGTATCTGGGTTTGTTTTGCAGAGCTTGACACCTGTTGCTCAGATTCATGGTGCTTTGGAATTACCTTCAGGAGGTGCTTGACTTTCTTTCTGCCACTCCACACGTCATCTTCTTCAGTGCTTATGGGATATAAAGAACAAGAAGAGAGGGGAAAAAACCCTCCATGCGTTAGTTGTGGTTAAAACCAGTTTTCAAGTTGTCATAGTTGAACTGAATTTCCAATGAGTATGGGTGGAAGTGTGAAATAAGAAGCATATTGCAGCTGGAGTCTGGATAATTTCATATTCTGATTTCTTATTTTAAATTCTGAAGGAACTAGAATATATCTTGCAGTTGAAGTCATAATTTAGCTTTATAAGTGAAAGTGCAGAGAATACTGGAACTGGCCTTAAAGACCAAGGCCACTCAGGACCAGAAGCCCTGGTGCATAACTTGCATTTGAACAGCTCTTCCTCTGGCAAGAAGGTGGTGATGGGTTTTGCCTACCAGAAGATAATCTTTCCAGTGGCTTTACACCTGCGTAGATAAATCCTTTACATCCAAAGGATGAATGCGCTCAGTTTTAGTNGGTTTTGCCTACCAGAAGATAATCGTTCAGTTTTAGCAGTTTACAGTGATGGGTGGAAGCCAAGAAAATATAATTCCCTTTCCTCTTTTTCTTCCACCACCTTCTCTTGTCTTCAGTCGCATTTACTTTCCCAGACTGGGGATAAGACTTTTGATCAGGTGTTAATGCTTCAAGCCCTCCCCCAGTTAGTGAACATGCCTTAATGTCTTGCAGCTGGCTTCTCCTCCGTCCCTCCCAGTCAGCTAACTCAGCTTTTCCTGATTACACTGGGTGGGACTGGCTGCTGTTGCTGGTCAGCCTTAAGGACCTGCACAAGGGAGCTGGGTGCCTTCCTTCTGCTTCCCAGGGTGTCCCCGTAGCAGGGAAAGTCAGGGTAGAGCATGGGCTTGTGCTGGAAGAAGTGGGAGGCTTCAGGTAGGTGTTCCTTCCAGAGAGGGACCATGGTCTGATTTATTTTCTAGATCTTTGTGCTGTGTAGAACCAACAGTGTTTTGTGGTTTATCGTGTGCATCTAAATTGGTTAATAACTGGTAGGTGAAACAGCACATGGGAGAAAGATTAGCTCTGCCAAATAGTGAATTTAAAATGATCGGTTGTTCCCGTTTTGTTAAAACCCTTTCTCTAATTCAGCTCAGGAATGACTGCTGACTTCTGGTGGGGACCCATAGCTGGTGTGGAAAGAGGTGGGGGTGTTAATCCAGCTCATTTAACAGAAAAATCTTAGTAGAAAACCGTGGTTACAACACAAATTATTCAAAGTCTGCCTTACGATCATATAAAATGTTTTTTGACTCTGTCAGTGAGTTAAACCATGCAGGCCAGCAGTGTGGCTGCTAGGGAGAGGGTGCACTGGTGATCTTCATGGTGCTGGAGGTGGACGTTACTGGCAGTCTGAAGTCATTTGGCACTCAGGGTCAGCCCGAAAAGCAGGTATAGATCAATGACTATGATTTTTGCCCACCTTATTGTGATTCCAAATGAGATAGTGGTGAGGTCAGGTCAGAGATGTAACTTTATTACATTAATTTACCTAGGAATGTATCCTTCCTACAAAAAAACCCCACAGATTTGTTTACTAAACTGCCCCAAAAGTTTAGAAACAGTAGTCCTGGGATACTGGATGAGGCCAGTCTGCTTTTTGAGTTACAGCATCAAAACCCAGTGTGATGCCTGCAACTACACTTGTGTTTGCAGTGGGAATGTATTTCCATACACCAAACCATCTCTGCCTCTTGATCAAGCTTAAAGTAATTAGTAAAATAAGACTATCAGGTCCTAACTCAGTGATATAGAAAACTCATTGAAAGCTGGGGAAATCGGAATAGCAGTGGGCATTCCTTTTGTCATGCATGGTTAGCCTGGCACTGAATGTAACTACTGGCAAGTTAAAGCAAGCTTTGGCTAGGGCTGAGTGAAAGGAAACAGGGCCATCAGCAGCTCTTCCAGCTGGTTTGCTGGGCTGCTATTGCCACCTGGTGGTGTCGGACAAAACCGAACAAGACCTCGGTTTTCTTCAGTGTCCCCGGGTTAGTTGCATGGAATTGAGTAGCTATTGAGCATCACTTTGAATTATTATAAATACACACAGATGATTTTTTTATTCATTGAAAGAATTCACTGTATTTTATAGGCAACACTTATTTTGGGCATATAAAGCGTTATTTAAAAAAAATTGAATCTTTCTTTGAGCATCATCAGATTGTGAATAATGGCACATTATGGGGGAGCTGGTCACAATGTGCAAGGGGTGCTTTGTGTGGGTAACCCTCAAGGTGCAGCGTGTCTGCTCCTGGTAGGACCTGAGCTGCCCAGCTGGTGTTTGGTGGAGGAAGCTCTGCCTTGTTTGTGCTTTGCTCCTAGTGGGGTGGGCAGTAGCTCCAGGTCCATAGGTTTTCACGTGGGTTGGGTAACANCTCCTGGTAGGACCTGAGCTGCCCCAGCTGGTGTTTGGTGGAGGTCATTAGGTTTCACCTGGGTTGGGTAATGTATGGTGTGTATAGCTGCTGTCACTCTGGTGCAGCTCAGGCAGCAATAGACCAGTGGTTAGTGTTTTAATTTCTTTTAATTGGCCCTCCAACTTAATTGTATCGGGGTCAGTACCAGTAGTTAGCTTCAGCAAGCACCTGATTTCCTTTGGATTGCTAGACACAAGTATTTGTCTCGTGGAAACCCATCAAATAAGTGGGAGTTTTGAATCCAGAATCTGCCTTTCCTGGTATGGGGTGACATGGCAGAAATCAGACAGGAGGGAACGTGATATCCTCCCAGCCTCAGAGTGTCTCGGTTGGAAACACACTGTGACTTGGTGGCATATGGAAGCAGAGTTAATGAATATCTCTGAATTGTTTCAGCATGGTCCAGTCACTGCATCACCAGTGCAAATTTGATTTCCGTAAGTGATTAGCGTCTTATCTTGCTGAAATTAATGGGTCATTATCAAATTATGACTTTTGTACTTAATGTGACTTAATTGTCCTTTCATTATATAGAGTTTTATTGCAGCCCTTTTAGTAGGGGAATACAGACTAAATTGTAGTTACAAAGAAAAAAGGAGATCCCTGTTCAACCCCTCCTGGTCAGTGACAAAGCCACACTCTGTAGCTTAATCTGTAGATTCTCTGTCCCTACAAAACATCTGCATCTCCAAGAACATTTCAGAGATTCATAATGTTTTCCAGTGAGGTACTGACATAGGTTATTTGCTATGAATCTTTCGGGCAGCATTGAAGAGCTAAGGTCATCTTTGTCGTGTATGGAAATTGGGTCTGACCTAAATGTCTCCTTCCCTCTGTTGTAGTTGCCACGTGCTATGCTACAAAATCTCTGTCTTGGGGGAAGATATAAAGCCATTGAATTCACAAGCATTTCCTCAGGATTTTGGCTGAGAAATTCAATGTGGTGTTAGATTTGAGGTTTTGAGCAACCTGGGCTAGTGGGAGGTGTCCCTGCCCATGGCAGGGGGTTTGGAACAAGATGATCGTTATGGTCCCTTCCAACCCAAACCATTCTGTGATTCTATGATCTTTCAGAATGAAAGAAAATCATTTGAATAGGGAAAAAAAATGTAATTGAAGTAGCTATACTGTCTTTGTATCATCTTTGGGTTTCTGAAGAAGCATCCCAGGACTCTCCACATTTCAGAGGCATCAGGTCCCATAACAATCAGAAGGGAGAGTACCAACCGAGCGGGCTGTGGGACCCCCCAGCAGAGCACTGCCCAGCAGCGACAGAGCAAACCTCCGCTGCCAGCAAACCAGTTATAGGGACTTGGACTTAATGTACAGACTGCCAAGACTTTTATATGGGCTACTTGCAGTAATTTCAACTTCTCCCATTAGCAAAGTCTTTTCCCAATGCAGAATAAGGCAGAGGGGGCTAATTTTACAGGACCTGAAATATGTCTAGATGGCTCACCTCCTGCACAGAGTCACTTGCCTTGCAAATGTCAAATGCAGATTTCGCTTGGCTCTTACAAACAGCCTTCCCACTATTATTTTCAGCTGCAGGAGACCATTCTGACTAGAAAGAGTGGCTATTCTGTAACTTGCTGTTCTGTATTGTTACTAAAGTTTATTTGATTTCTAGGCTTATTAGCTGTAATCATAGTTTTGCCTGGAAGCAGTTAAACCAGCAGGAAGCAGAACAGTCTTTTTGTCCATCAGTTGTTAACAATTTCAGTTATTAATATTCCCTGAAATGGAAGCCAGACCTTATTTCTCATGTGTGGTGGTTGTATTTTTTTTCCTTGAGAGCATGTTGAGAGGCAGGCGGTGAGTGGAGTACGGATCCCCCCAGGGTAGGCAGGAGTTGTCCTGGTGCTGTTAAGCCATGCTCAGAGGATGCTGAAAGCCCAAGGTGAAGTGCTTAGCTGAGCTGTCTGTTAGTAACAGGTAAAAGTAGATAGAAATGAACTTATTTAAGGACACGTTCGTTGTGCTTGCCCTTTAGATTTAAAACCACTCAATGAAACCTTCTTAAGGGAACAATGTCTGACCAGGATGTTTTGAATGTAGACTGGAGGTAGCATGAGGACAAAGCCTCAGTTCCCTAGCCTGTGTAATCTTACCTGCAAGCTTCAATTTAGCCAAAGAGGACCTTAACTTCTGTTGTCCAGGAATGCTCTGTGTCTATCGGAGGAGTACAGAGAGTTCCAAAGGAGGAGGAGAGCGCCTTGGCCTCTGTCCTCTTCTTATGGATGGGTGGTGCATACGGCTCATGAAAAGACATGGAGGTTACGAGATCTGAGCACTTTTGGTGCATTGTGTTGCCTGTAGAACAATGTCTTTAGGAAGAGGTGGCTGTCGATACCATTCCTCAGCATCCTATTCCTTCAATTGTTTAAACCTCAACAAATCTTTAAAACTTGGTAATTATTCTGTGCTTTTACGTGTTGGGAAACTGGGAACAGGGCATAACCAGGTCACCCTCAATAATAGTGGTGGAGTTGGGAGCATGAGCTGGGATTACATTCAGAAAGTCATAATCCAGAGATAACGCCGTCCTAATAGATTTTTTGAGTAGGATGTGTAGAAGGTTTCCTCGACAAAGCTGACCCCTGGATTATTGTCCTCTTCAGATCATTCCAGTTTTGAATGCTTTTATTTTTCAGTTGCTAAGCTTTCTTTAGCAGTGTTATGTTAGGGCAAAGCCTAGCAAGAAAGCTACCTTTTTTCTTTTCTCACTATTTTTTTTTTCCTTTGACTGTAGTGAGGAAACAAATACCTGCCTTGATTAAAGGGCATAACCTGTAAAGGATGAATAGTGAGTGCTCTTGGGGATTTCTTAACATTTGTAGAAGAGCATCATGTGTTTGGTGGTATTAGTGCTCGAGTAAGAGGTTTTCTCCTTTGCTCTCATATAACTGACCACAGCAGGTACATTTGAATTGCTTATTTATCTCCCCAGCTCGAGGGCTGGGTCNGTCCAGGAATGCTCTGTGTCTATCAGAGAAGGACAGAGAGTTCCAAAGGAGAAGGAGAGCGCCTTGGCCTCTGTTCTCTTCTTATGGATGGATGGTGCATATGGCTCTTGAAAAGACATGGAGGTTACGAGATCTGAACACCTTTGGTGTTTGGTTTGAATTGCTTATTTATCTCCTCAGCTCGAGGAGATAAATAATCCTCTGCTGGATTCTCACTGAGATTTAATTGTGAGAGTGATATTGTATTCTGTGAATGAAATATCCTGTCTGGAAACTCCTACAACTAGAAAAACGCTGTTGTAAACCATGTCTTTACATGTGCTCNTTTAAAAAAAAAAAAAAAAACACCACAAATCCCACCTATTTCTTGGTGTACCGGTGAGCTGTTGAGTACAATCTGGCTGGAACTTGGGATGGAGCATGACAAGCTTTCCACTATTTTTGCGTTCCTTGTAATCCTTGAAAGCTGCTGGATGTTACAGGGGGTTGCTGGCAGGAGCCAGGCAGTAGTAGGGATTCTGGCAGTGTTTGTGCTGCTTTAACTTGTGTTGGCATATCCATGGGGGGAAGAGAGGCCGCAGTGCATTGAAAACATTTAAAAGTATCAAGCAGATATCAAAAGCTAACTAAATTGGTGATGCTTAATTTATAAAAATATTTTTCTTTGTATGGGGGGTGGTTCTGATTTGTTCCAGAGTTAGTTAAAGGTGTACAGGAGAGATTCTCCTTGTTCCGAGATTATATTTGCTGTATTGAAACACCTTTTCGTGCCTCTGGGCAGCATATGTGAGCTTTATTTTTCTTTTTTTTATCATTTACTTCTCCCATTATCTTGGTGCCACCTGCAAGACTCATAACTGTTTCATGCCCTCTTCTAGCACTTGCTCAGAAAAGTAGGGCTGAAAATGATTCCTGTGAAACACAGTCAAGCTGCTTATTTTCTTAAAGATAATTTCCCGTTAGCTCATTTTCAGCCCGGCTGATGTATGCCAGGTTGATTTGCTGTTATTCTGGTTTTCAGCGTGTCAGGAGATGTGAAGCCAAGAGCCTCCTCGCAGAATCACATCTGCGTTATCGCTTCTGTAAGCTCAGCAGAAAATACCGGTTTAACAAGACACATTTTCCAGAGATGATGCTCATTTGCCAGTAGTAATACAATCTGCTTTAGCTGTTGATTAATTGAGTTTCTATCCCTTGTTTTGTACTTCTGTCTGGTACTGGTGGGAGGCTGACAGGTGTGTGACTGTCAAGGCCATCTCATTCTCACCTTCAAACGCTGGTACCCAGCACGAGCTGGCGCTCTGTCTTCCAGAACCCCCCAACTGCTGAAAATCAAGATTCACCATCTGGGTAGCTCCTTCATTGGGTCCCCCTAACACTTCCCAGTACAGGATATCTTATCAGCTGGCTTAGGAAATGTTTAATTCAGAGGCTGCTGTTCAACACCATTTTGAGATCTTTTTTTGAATGAAAATTGCTATTGTTCGTTATGATTTTGAAAGCTTGTCTCCCCTTCTCTCTCACATTATACATAACAAGTATTCTTATTGACAAATATTTTTAACTAGTATTTTAATTTTGTAGATATTTCAATTTTTTAAAGCATTAAAGGAAAACCTAAGTGGTTATTGGCATTTAGTAAACATAAATCAAGATCCAGATCTCAGCAAATAGAAAATTTTGGTGTATTTGACCAAAATGCCCTGAAGAGCAGTAATAAAATTTTCTGATAAGGTGCTCCCTATACTAAGTAAAAACCATAACAAAGTGTTATGTGATTAAAAAGCAAAAGTAATGGTAAGTACAAGAGTGTGACTGTTTAATGATTGCGGAGCAAGCTGTTAGCACACATATTTTTCGTAGGCAAACAATGGATTATTAGGGAACGGATTTCCCCATGCTTTCTTCATAGTAAATGTTGCACAGACAATGACTGTATGCACCGAGTTCATTCATAATGTCTCCAACACCTGTTTCCTCCTGTTTTCCCACCAGTTCTATTTGGAAAGCGTTGGGAACTGGAGTGATGTCTCATTAGAGTGCAGGGGATGCTGGGGACACACGTGTTTCTCTGTCGTTGAAGACTTTCTTGTGAATAACCAGTGTATTGTTTGGCACTTTAATAGGGATGTTAGTTGCCCATCAGAGCTGTAAATTATGTCGTTTTCTGATGGTTCTGCTTCATATCTTCTCCGTGTCCTCATGTGTTCAAAGTTCATAATACAACTTTCTGGAGAACTCTAATGCTTTATAGTTAAAGAATTAAAATACAAGCAAATATCCTGTCCTTGTTCTCTTTTGAAATTGGACATTGGATGTGAAGATTTGTCTCTCGGATCTGTCAGGAAAGCCAGGGCACAGCAATCGGGGAAGAACTCCTGCTGCGATGCTGCCAGGGGCAAGAGGTCATGCATGGATTTTACCGACTTCAATCCCAATCTTATCTCTTGCACTTTGTCAAAGGAGCCTAAAAGAGAGATAGGAGGATGAAAGGCAGCTCCGAAGTCCTGCTTTTTAATGGAAGAAATAAATTCCGGTTACACCTGGCAACCCTATCAGAACTCTGGGGATCTTCAACCCAAATCAAGGCTGGCTCAGGAAAATCCATTAAATAAAAGCTTCTAAAGTCAACACAGATATTAATTAAGGATATTAATTAATTTTAAAAGTGATTGGGAGGCACAGAACTTACACTTTAACCTCAGGAGCTTTGCTTCATTAATATTTCAGCCTGATTACGTGGGAACGTCTCTGTTCAGCACACTCAGTTGGACCAGAAGGGATAAAATGAGAGAATATTCCACATCTGAACCACACTTCAGTTAATGTAAAAACAGACAGCAAACTGTATTCAAAGAAATGAGATTGGTCAGCTGAAAGGGTAATTACAGCCTATGTCCTGCCATCCATATCTGGCCTTTTAATCTGCTTGTTTCTCTCTGGGCCCCTCTTTGAGGAGCGGATTTGGCCCTACCCTGTTCCCTGGGCACTGAAGCAGCATGAAAAGGTCTCGGAGATGGAGTTTTCCCCACAATGGTAGACAAGAACCTGCCATTTTCAGAGGCCTCTCTTTTTCTTCTTGCAATCCTTGGCTTCAGCACCAGGTTGAGGGTTGAATGAAAGCCCTTGGCTGCTCAGACTGGCAGAGCAGATCATCAGCAACCTTTTAAGAGGCTTAGGAGGTGTCTAAGGCTACCCTGACTTGTGCTGCAGGTTGTCTTGGCCTTTTGTAGGGGTTTTAATCCTGCAAGTGTAAAGCTCCTTGTGTCTCAGCTCCCTTGTTTTGTTGGTTTTTTTTTGTCTGAAGTTGGTGTGTGTTTTGGAAGCAGAGCACAATCTTTGAGTCATGATATTTAGCCAGGTGTCAGCACATCGATGGAAAGCCTGGTGATGTTTCCACTGTGTCAGCAGCGGGGAAGGGACATATTTAAGCTTAGCGAGGAGCATGCACTACAGGCACTGGCAGCTCCTCAGAGGTGCTGGTAAGATGCTCTTACAAAATCCTTCTGGCATCACACCCAGGCTTCTCCCACCGAGTGCTTGCATTCATTCATTCATGGGTCTGTCAGCAGGTTATTGTGTCTGCCTGTGACCCTCCTGAAGACCATGCATCTTATGTTCAAACCCTCCAATGGGCTGTGACCTTCTCCTCTTTTGAATGTCGTAGGAATGACCTTTCAGCGGGGTACTTGCTTGTGTAGAGGGCTGGCTGGGAAGATTTGGCTGTGCTAGGGCTTTGGTCCACGTTGGCCTGAAGTGAAAGAACAAGAGTTCTTTATTCGCAGGAAGGGATTCAGATTTTACTTCTATGGTTCAAATGTAACCTGTATGCCTAAAAGTCTTTAAATACTTTCAACATGCAGCTCTTTCTCTATGTGTAGCTATTCAAGCTACCCAGATTGTTAGGGAAATTCTTTTTACAGTGAAGGAAAATTATTATTGTTTGTTTCAGTAATTATTCCTTCTTCCTCATCACTTAAACCCCCCCCCCCCAAAAAAACAGAATAACAATTACAGTCTTAAGGAGTGAAATCCAAGTCATAGAAGCATAACTGTTAGGGAAAATACTTCAGTAAGGAGATGTCTGCATTTTTTCTTATGGAAATGTGCATATGCAGAATTTCAAATATTTGTTTACTGGTTTGTTACAGTATTTCTTCAGCAACGTACTGAATGGGTACATGAAACAGTCTAGCCAGTAAAATCATACAACAGGGGAACTTTTAGCTAAGAAAGTGATCAGTTTTGGTACAATTTGGTCCTTTTTTTAATGTCTGAGCTGTACTGTGAGAATATATTTCTTATATTTACTCCTTTTGGCCCCTGAAGCCAGCTATGGGCCTTAAAAAGGGCGATTACAGGGCCAGTATCATGGATTCAAGTTTT